>OY811971.1:11836414-11904531 GCA_963681505.1 Eunapius fragilis
GGATGACGAAGAGGATACTGTGTACCAGAATGACGTGCAGCAAATAGAGCATGAGGCTATGCCAATCATGAAGTACTTCGAGACAAGGTGGGTTAAAGATAGGCCTGACAATGCAGAAGAAACAGAAGATGTCCAAACATGGCACTGCTGTGAGATGCAAAGTATGTCCCAAGCCAGCACCAAATGCTAACTACTGCTGCTCTGCGTGCTCAGATGAGAATGATGGTAACATCTTTGGATTGTGTGGTCCCAAATCTGGAGGGTGTGCATCCCTATTCACCAAAAGTCAATGTGGAGTAGTCTGTAGGGTATGATGTGCGTAACTAACGTTTCATTGCCTATGACCTGCTTTAAAAATGAAATGAAAACGTTTTTTTGAATGAAAACAGTTATAGGAGGTTAGTACAATGCTAATATCATTATAAAGTGTTGCAAATACATAAAAAAACGAATCAAAACAATGCTTGGAACGTTACGTGCTTTACGCAGTTTGCTCAGTTAACCTAGCGGGCGCTAAGTAAACCAGGCGGTTATCACTACGGTAACCTAGCGGTCGCGCTATGTCACTGGTGTTTGCGGCCCAATGTTTTGTGGACACCAGATCCGTTTTCCGAAATATTGAAATGATGATGTCATGCCCTTAACAACGACCTTGACAACCGAAGACCTTTGGAACGTGAGATCACACAAAAACACCGATGGACTAACCGGCATTTTAACACGGTACAAGGAAAGGAACACCTTTTTTCTATTTGTGTCGCAAATCACGAGGCGTAGTCAACTTGCTACAGCAAGCTACGGACCCTGAAAGCGGGTTAGTCTTTGCGCACCTCTTCGATACAGAAGCGATTCTCCACGCCTGCGACAATAGGAAATCAGAAATAAAGGTTGTTTCGTAAAGGGAACTAAAGGTACTGATAGATATTTGCAATGGTTTGTAGCCACAGTTTTTTTCTGACAGCGAACAAATGTACTAAAAGTTAGCAAGAAATACCGGGAGTATCGTTACTATGTTTGGTTACTAGTAGGTCCTAATGTGGGATTGGCGGCGCGTTATGTACGGCAATAAACAGCTGTTGTTCTTTCATAGTTCAGAGCAACTGTTGGATCTTACTTATGTCTTACTACCATCTCATCTTGGTCACCAATACCAGCCTCATCTCAGCCACAGTACCAGCCTCATCTCAGCCACCTGTACCAGTCTCATCTTGGTCACCAATACCAGGCCTCATCTCAGCCACCAGTACCAGTCTTATCTCAGCCACCAGTACCAGCCTCATCTCAGCCACCTGTACCAGTCTCATCTTGGTCACACATACCAGCCTCATCTCAGCCACCAGTACCAGTCTTATCTCAGCCACCAGTACCAGCCTCATCTTGGTCACCAATACCAGCCTCATCTCAGCCACCAGTACCAGTCTTATCTCAGCCACCAGTACCAGCCTCATCTCAGCCACCTGTACCAGTCGCATCTTGGTCACACATACCAGCCCTCATCTCAGCCACCAGTACCAGTCTTATCTCAGCCACCAGTACCAGCCTCATCTCAGCCACCTGTACCGATCTCATCTTGGCCACCAGTACCAGCCTCATCTCAGGCACCCTGTACCATGGGCCCCCTCCCCACTTCGGGACTGAATGACGCCCCCCCCCCCCCTCCTTGTAATAAAAGTTTACATCATGTGCACCCCCCACTGGCTGAATTGGCTGAAAGCGGACAGCTCCCCCCCCCCTAGCTGGTTGAATCAGCCAAAAGCGGACAGCACCCCCCTCTCCCCCCCGCTGGTTGAATTGGCCGAAAGCAGACAGACAGCACCCACCCTGCTGGTTGAATCAGCTGAAAGCAGACAGCAACACCCCCCCCCCCACCCCCCCCCCCCCACCCCCCCCCCCCAACCTGGTGAAATCCACTGAAAGCGGACAACATATTTGTGGATATGGCGCCCCCCACCCCCATCCACCCCCCTCCAGCAAAGCTGGGGTGCCCATGGTACCAGTCTCACCAGTACCAACCACATCTCAGCCACCTGTACCAGTCTCATCTCAGTCACCTTTACCAATCTTATCTCAGCAGTACCAACCTCATCTCAGCCACCTGTACCAGTCTTATCTCAGCCAGTACCAACTTCATCTCAGCCACCTGTACCCGTCGAATCTCAGTCAGTACCAGCCTCATTTCAGCCACCAATACCAGCCTCATCTCAGCCACTTGTCATCTCAGCCACCAGTACCAGCCTCATCTCAGCCACCTGTACCCTCATCTCAGCTATTAATACCACCCTCATAACTTGTTTGCATTGATAACAGAATTTGAGTGCATGGGTAGATGTTGTTAATAGAATACCAAGTGTAAATCTGCTGCAAACTCTGTGCATTGATCTTTGGTTTATTATCAGGTGCCACAAGCAAGCGACCACACACCCTGCATCGCTCCTGACCTTTGTTAATGTAGTGATGCTCCATTCAAACCGCACCGATTATTCCAAAAATACACACGCCGCGTAGGTTGGTAAAACAAAACTGGCTTGTTCTAATTGTTATAAATATGCTTCTTGATCTGTCTTGTTCATGTCATAACTCGCTGACCTAAATCCTATTGTCCCTGTCTTTGCTACACACGATCAAAGTACCCCCTATCAGTTACCGCCTTCATCACATGGGCGTATAAAAACGATGCGCAACGATTCGAGTAATATTGTAGGTTGTGCGCGTTGAAGATTTTCCTTAGTGCGATGATAGGAAGTACGAAAGATCAAATCATCTCAAAGCTATGACTTGAAAAAAGCACGAAATGTGAGTCACAAAAAGTACGATTTATAATGAGCTCTACAATTTAAAATTTTTACACCATCCAAAAGGCATACCGTATTAGCCAATTATCTGAATTGTGTCCAGCCGCAAACAGCAGTGATGTACACCTAGCACAAAAACGCTAGGTTTACTTAGCAATTTTACCGGCGCTTATTGGTTAATAAGTAGCAACAAAAGAATAGAGATTTGCGACAACCATCGCAGATTAAATTATTATTCAAGAGCGGCTATATTCTTCCGAAAGTATTATACATATTATTACACTAACTAAAACAACCACGCTAAGAGTCTGCATAGTAGTGGGAGATGAAAAAAGTTTTCCTAAGCTTTTGGTGTCACCAGTTGTGGCTGAGAGTCTGCGACCTAGTTCTCTGAGAATAATCATGGAAAGAGGACCAGGTACTCCTGATGTTTCAATGGCAATAGGGGTGAAACACATGCGCACGCCTGAATGTTAAATAGGAGTACTTAGCTCTTTGCAAGGGGATAATCCATCAAAGCAATTGTTGTAAGGAGCTGTCACGGGCTGCAGTGCTTTCCTATGCAGACTTAATTGTCCTGTGATTTAACATCTGTTATCATCATCCATATATAGCATTTTTTGCAAAGTTGCAATGCATTCTTTCGTTCATCATTGGTGCTGAACGTATGTTTTAACAATAGTTAGAAAAGTATGTACAGTGTTCAACTTACAGACAGGATGCACAGCCGTAAGGTCACTATACACGTGATTTCATTACGTACCGATGGAACATACATGAACTTGTATAGCTTCGCACGTTGCCGTCAGGAATCAGGATCTCAGGACAAACAGCAATGAATGGCATCCGGCCGGAAGAAAACAATTCCGTAAGGACTGGTAAATTGGTCGGCCATATAGAACGAGAATTCAAAAGCGGGGTTAAGACGCTTCTAGTAGGTTACTTTTATACGCTGAACGTGTTTACCTAAGTGAATATTTACTCAGTCTGGCTATTCTAAATACTTTTCCAACTACTTGAAAATAATCATATTTCTACGGCACGTCGATCGGCCATTTTGAACTCTGTTTCTACCCATTGTAACATATATCTAACACCACCCATTCATGTGATTTAGTTGAACACTAGCGGTGTGATATATGTACAATTGTATGTGCGCATGCGTGTTGCGGGTGCGGGACGAGTACCGGATAAACCGGTTGTTATGATATATCAATGTGTGTTCGTGTGATCTCCGTCTGGTGTGTCACGAACCAGTTTGTGAATCTATTACAAGCGGGCATGAAACCAAAATTACTATTATTTCGTCGATGAACCTACCCGCCTTTAGCTGAATAAAATTATATGTGCTCGCATTATCTAGCGCTTTCGGAGCGCAGGCATTGTTTAAAACAAGCCTAATAAGTTCCGTTGATAAGCAGAAGTTAAACACTTCGAATAAGAGCCAAAGCATTTTACGAAGAATACAGTCCTCTTTTGTCATCCGCCATTTTTTATGACTTCGTGGCAGCCTTAGCTTCTCATTGAAAAGGAAAAATGAAATACACGTATGCTAGCAGCATGTTGTCTTATTTAACTGTGCGTGCTAATATAGGCTAGGTGTACTGTGTATTTCATTTTCCTTTTCAATCAGAAGCCTTTTTCCCTTGCTTTTTTTACACCACCATCGCCTTTGATTCCTTTATATGTTATGCGCGAAGCATGGATTTGCGCAATCCAGGGATTGCCCTGCGCAAACCCTGGATCCATGGTTTGTTTGCGCAATCTCGAGATTGCACCAACGTATTGACGTGATCAGTTGCATTTCGAATTAAAGGACTGAAGCTATTACGAAGTTACAACTTGTATCGTACCGTTCAGAATACACATTGATAATAGTCTCTTGGTCTCCAAGCTGTTTGGGCTTTTTCAACACCATACGTTGTGTACAGCTGCTTCATCAACCAACTGTCAGTTGCTAGGCGTTATTTAGAGTGGATCGGTTATATGCGATATGGACGCTCAAAAGGACACCTTCCAGACGTTTTTGGTGGATTCATTCTTGTCAAGGAAGAAACCTGGCAGTAAAGTAATAACAAGAGCAAAGGGCAACAAGATCGTTGCGCTTTTGAAAGGGACTTGTAACGATAGTGATCATCATTTGAAATTTTGGGTAAAATCACGTAAATTTTCCCTAATGTCCTATCCAGAGCTTGGTCTGTCGGATGTGCTTTGCTTGCCTGCCAGAAAAAAGGTGAGCATTAGAAAAATGTGATAATTATTTTTTACTTGTACTTGTTTTTTCTGTTTTAACCATACAGGATTGTAGTGACACCACCGTGCTTAGCCACGTTAGAAGAGTGGCTTATGTTGAAGACTTCTTTGAGATACTTCACAGGGTGCATTGCCAAGAGCGAGGTCATGTGGGCTACAAAAAAAACTCTTGCAGAGGTATTCTGGTAGAATTTGTTTCATGAATATTATACAGTATAATAGAGTATGGTTTTTACTATTACAGATTTCGGCATGCTATGAGTGTCTTCCATGGTCAGCTGTACAGAAGTTTGTGAGCCTGTGCCCCCTTTGCAGTACTCAAAAACTACAGCGCAATCAAGCACCCCTGAAACCCATCATTGCATCAGGATTTATGAGTAGAGGTCAGGTGAGTTACACTTTATGCACAGCAAAACAAAGTTGACAGCAGTAAGTGATAATTATAATTGCAGATAAATTGAACACTTGCGTGCATGCAACAACAAAGACAACTCCTTACCAGCTGGTGTTTGGTCAACCTCCTCATTCATCACCATTTCCTGGTACAACCAAGGGCATTGTTATGGAAGAAGCAGTGTCTGATATCTTAGGTGCAGTACTCATGTGTTACTTGTATTTATACAAAAAACTTGTAGACTTTACAAGGCACATTTTGTTTTTTGTGGTCTCTAATATTTTGTACACATAGATGTATTTTTTGTGAGGCTGAGATAGATTCTTGTGACTAAAGAATTGTATAATTGTAACTATACTGTATTTTATGTATGGCTATGGTACCTTGATGTACTTGTACTTGTTACTTCGTATATTACTGCAGATACTTGTGATGTTGTGAATGAAGTGTCTGCAGATGTACAGGGTGTATCAGGTGAATTGTTTTTAATTTATGGTAGCAATATTATTCATTGATTCAGATTTTTACAGTCACTGGTAATTTTGATAAAGAAGAAAGTGATGAATCAGGTCAGTAAATTATACACAGTATGATAATATGTAGTAATACACAAGGCCAAGGTACCTTAATGCACCTGTTAACTCCATACATTGCTGTAGAATGATACTTGTGATGTAGAGAAAGAAGTGACTGATATACATGTATCAGGGGAATTGTACTTTCCCGCTAACATTATTCAGTCACTCTCAATTTGATTCAGATTATTTCATTTACAGCCACTGGTATTGTAGATAAGGAAGGAAGTGATGAATCAGGTCAGCAGATTTTATGCAGTATAATATACATTGAATAATCACACAAGGCCAAGGTACCTTAATGCACTTTGTTACTCCATAAATTGCTGCAGATACATGTGGTGTTGAGAAAGAAGTGACTGATATACATGTATCAGGTGAATTGTACTTCCCCGCTAACATTATTCAGTCACTCTCAATTTGATTCAGATTATTGTATTGTTGATAAAGAAGGATGTAGTGAATCAGGTCAGTAAATGATATGCAATTTGTATGTGTACATGTATACTATTACATCACTCCAGATTCAGATGCAAAGCAAAGTGAAACAAATGTAAGCAACGCATAAGTGAGAAGAAACCACGTACATGAACTATAATAATGGTATTAATTTTATATAATATTAGGTGATCGGTATAGTTAAGGTTAAAAGATTTGAATAACTAGCATTATGGGTAATCATATTATTTATACTAGCGTCTGCTGCAAAAGATCAAGATGATTTCTATGCAAGGTAATTAGAGTTTGTTTCCCCCTGAATTACTCCAATAAGTTCTGGCTGAATGTGTTGATGGATACAATGAATAAATTTTTAAATAAATGCATCTGGTATGACTTTCAATCGATCCATTTCTGCTTTGATATAGTTGAACAGGTGCATATCTGCAGGACTGTATCAAATTTGCACACAGAAAAGTTTACAAATGCAACATTGCTTTACACATTAATACCTTAATTTGCACAACATATACTGGCATGGAAGCAAGAGTGAGAAATATAACATTCACTTCATGACAACTTTGGACCATCCAAAGTGCTGCCTGATCATTTGGTTAGTCATTAATGAAGTTGCAATTATGTACATTTACATGGTTATAAACATGCTCCTTATATAGCAAGGAAGATTATGTACTTATCTGGGTACTGTTACAAATGCATTTATGATGCGTGGATGTGGCATATCATATGTTTATGAAGTTTTGATTCCCGAGGTGGGGTTCAAATATTTATCAAATTTTCCACCTAGATACACATGTACATTTAGCTTGTTTTTGCTTTGACCTACAGTTTTACACTCGGATGGATAAAAAGCATAAATTTGTGATCTCTACTGGTTCAGAAAGTACTGAGCTGGCAAAGGCTGATGATGATGATGGAGTAGATGATGATGTTGATGCTGATAGTGATGATAATGAAGGTATCACAATGCAATTATGATGAGGGGTAATTAAGATATATGTCTTAATGTCATGTATTTATCACTTCTTGTAAAATGTAAGATTCATTCATAATTATGATAGCCCTTAGTACATGTAGCAATGATTTATTTTGTCTCAGTTTATAGTAGCTTGTTTTTAGCTATGTATGTTGTATTTAAAGCTCATTTTGGCCTAATTTTTTTTTTATTGTGTAATTTCTTACTTGTATAGGGCAATATAGTGGCAGATTTGTAAGCTCCTTCAAGCACCTCAAAGCACGTATTGATGCAGACAAGCATTACCACTGCAATGCTGAAAGAATGAAAAATTCGTATCTGGTCTGCAAGAATATGAAAAAAATTTAATGTTGGAGACCTAGTGTCTGTTAGAATCCCTAGAATTGATCGGGCCCGTACAGACACTAGACGATTACCATGCATTGTTGTGGAGAAGACTGGAAAAAAGCATATGTTTCATCGCCTCAGGTGTGCACAAGGAGTACTTAAATCCTGCTATCAGGAAAGTGATTTAGAGTTGTATCCTGGTAGTAGCTCATCAAATGATGCATTAAAGGTGAAAGAATGGAAGGATGAGAAACTCATTAGCTTGCATGAGGCTTCAAAGAGGCAGAACCCTTGTAATAAATTCTATGGAGACAATTGCTCATGTCAGAAAGGCTGCTCATCGCGGCGATGTGGTTGTGTCGTTAAAGGTAAACCATGCACTAGCCATTGCCATGGAGGGAGGCCATGCCAAAATGAAGTGGAGCATATTACTCCTGGACGCTCATCCAGCAACAGCACAATTGAAGGAAAAGATTAAGCAAAGCTTATTTCTCCTGGAAGCGCACCGAGCAACAGCACAAAAAAAGATGAAGCAGAACTTATTACATGTACTTTGGAGGCTCACAGTACAAATCGAGAATATTGCTCATGCAAAAAGGACTGCTCATCCAGTCATTGTGGTTGTGTCCTGAAAGGTAAAAAAATGCAGCAGTCTTTGCACTGAATGGAGGGAAATCATGCAAAAATGAAGCAGAATGTATTAATCCTATTTGGGTGTCTGAACTAAGTTTAAATTTTGATGACAAGAATGCTATCCTTTTAGGTGATTGGTTGACAGACAAACACATCTCTGCTGCTAACCAACTACTTAAAAGGGGATTTCCACAGTGTAAGGGATTAGACAATCCAATTTTGGGGGAAAACTTTTCATTTTCTATCCCGAGAGGAGAGGGTGTTCAAATGTTACATGTAGATAAATCCCGTTGGATCTGTGTGTCAACAATTGGATGTACTTTTGGGGAATTAAATGTATGACAGCCGACTTACCACTCTCTCTCCAGCAACACTTAAGGTCTTCTTCACCGCAGTAAAAGTGACGTGACTGTCAATTGCAACAACAGTCTAATGGAAGTGACTGTGGGGTGTATGCAAACAATTACACACAAAGTTCATCCACCTGCTGCACAAGGTGGGAGTAGGAGCGACTCAGAATGGCACGAGCATTAGCTTTAATTAGTGAGTGACTGAGGCGACCAAAGAGGTCAGTCAATGCCATAGATTTAGGTATTCCCACGAATTGCTAAACGAGTGGCTACTTGCGAGAAGGCCTTTTTAGCCTCTGGACCCCATAATATATTATAAATTCCGTTAAAGTACTTTCGGAAGAACAAAGCCGCTCTTGAATAATGATTTGCAATGGATGTCGCATGAATAATTCCGTTGTTGCTGCTGTTTATTAACGTAGTTTTAAATGATAGCAGCAACACCACAGACTATCGTATTACAGTTGTAAATGATTTACAAATGCCGTAATTTGGCACGTGGTGAAATCTGTGGTCTAGTCAGTTTTTCACACATATACCTCACAACCAACCGCACCTTGATTAATGAAGTCAACATGGCTTCGGCTGTTTTCATCAGAAGTCCTTCTTGCCAAACAGATATTTCTTGAGGCTGTGCCTACATGCAATTATAAAGTTCAGTAATAAGAGTAACAAGTCCAGTAGGTCGTACACTCAGCCATGCACTCGCATCGATGTCATCGCGGGCTCTTGCGTCTTTTATGTTTTTAAAGGTAACGTAACCAACCGAACTATACATCCCATACATGTTTATGTCGCGAGCAGTACGCTGAGTAAATCTCAAGTAGTGCGTGTTGCAAACATCTATTCGTGCCCTGTACTAGTTGTCGCAAGAATATAGATAGTTTCTATTCCTGCGACGCGATGTGACGTCGCGATAAACCACACTTATAAACCACGCCCGATACTGGTACGTTATTAAAAATTGATGGCCGAGTGCAGAGAGTTTTATTTTCATTCATCGCGGGCTCCATATTGTGAACCAGGCTTAAGAGCACCCCCCCACCCCCCCCCCCCCCCCCCCCCCCGCGCCCACCATAGGTAACTAGTTTCGGTAGCATTAATGGGGTACGTAGAGTTCTTAGTGCAAGTAGTGTTGCCACTAGTCTCGTACCCAGACGCAACTAC
Organism: Eunapius fragilis; assembly: GCA_963681505.1. Classification (NCBI taxonomy): domain Eukaryota; kingdom Metazoa; phylum Porifera; class Demospongiae; order Spongillida; family Spongillidae; genus Eunapius; species Eunapius fragilis. The sequence goes on from OY811971.1 coordinate 11,846,341, forward strand.
GGATCACCGCTACGCGAGTAGTGGGTCTGGTGTTCCTGTACAAATTTCCCGCGGAATGTTGGGGCGACCAATCAGATTCGCGGCATGCGTACTCGAGTTATTAATCGACGTTATCTGTTATGGCGGTAACGCTAGAGATGGATGATGTACAGCTAAAACGTGTTATTCAGTCAGCGGGTGAATGTATGGAGTATGCCAAAGTAATGGACGAACAGTTCCGAGTTAAGATGACGCGGTCCGGGACACGCTTACCAACAAGATATGGGAAGTCTTTAGCTTTGTTACGGTGTTTTGCTATGGGTATTTGACGAGCTACAGAGGCGGATCCAGGGGGGGGGGGGGGGGGGGGGGGGGGGAGTTGGGGGGGTTGCAACCCCCCCTTTCAAACCCGTAATGAATAATTATCATTAGTAACAATTCGAAGTAAAGATGGCTGAAATTCGTAATACAACTGCAGCTCTGCGAGCAAACAAACGGCAAGGCAGTATTATGTATTGTTGTGCGCATGATATAATAAAAAAGCGTTGGCGGCTGGGGCTCCGCCCCAGACCCCTCCCCCGCTTCATGAATATTAATTAGCAACCCCCCCTTTTCTGAAATCCTGGATCCGCCCCTGAGCTATCGGTTCAAGAGGTACGAAGCAAGCCCCTCACAATCGCGCCAAAAAGGCAAAGAGCGAGAAACGATGCCCAGCCGATCCTTATCTGGTAAATTGGTCGGCTGCATAGAACGAGAATTCAAAATGCTGGGGTGAAGACGCTTCTAGTAGGTTACTTCTATACGCTGGACGTGTTTACCTAAGTGAATACTTACTTACTCATTGTCACTAGCTATTTTAAATACATGTAACACTAGCGGGCATGAAACAAAAATCACTATTATTTCGTCGACGACCCTATCGTAAGCCTTTAGCTGAACAAAATAATATTCGCTCGCATTAAATAGCGCCTTTCTCGTCGAAAGAAAATGTTTTTATTAATTTTTTCTAATTTTTTTTGTGGATTTGGTATTTTATTTTATTTTTCTACGTGATCATGATCACCTTCATTGCCTGCGCGCGTCACACACACACACACACACACATACACACACACACACACACACTCACACACAAACACACAAACACACAGCCATTCCTGTTCCGACCAATAAAAATTATACATAACTGCCTGTCAGCTGCGCGTACAAATATATATAGCGCCATGAATTGCAATTTTACTTCAAATATCGGCAATGGTATATAGAAACTATTCCTAGCGACATTTATAGCTATGCAACTAACAGCATGCAGACATCTGTTCGATACGGTCATCTTGCTCAGTGCCAGATCTCAAAATTTTCACCCCAGCAAGGTTCGTATTTGTCCTGTGTTGGAGGAGCAGGGCCTGGACACGTGGCGCACTTAGGAGTACCCTCAACAAAGCTCAGGAACTGATTGTAAGCAATGTGGTAAATGAACACGTTGTCGTTAGACGTGATGACTTCTCCGTTGGATTTTCCTCTTGCGTAAATCCTGAACACCTCGCCCCAGCATTGAAACCAAGCATTGTCAGAAGAAAACCCGTTAGCCGAAGTAGGAGTACCAGGGCACGGAAGTGTTCGTCCATTGCATTCCCAAAGAGAGAGCCAGTTCCCGCTCTGGCGAGGGTAATGAAACCCAACGATGTCTCCGACACGGACGAATCCAGGACCGTCCTTCCTATATATCTGGAATACTTCACCCCAACAATTGGTGAGGTCCACATCATTCAGGTAGAGACCGGGGCATGTTGATCTGACGCATTGTCTGCCGCTACCGAGATAACAGCTATACCATTCTCGCTTGGAGTACAATAGTTGCAATGATACGGTGCTGCCTTGGGTCAGAGCTGCATTTGCATATGTAGAAGAAGAGATGAATAAATAATGGCGCATGCACGGATGCAGGTTGGATCTTAATATATATCGTCTCGCGGCTTGCTCGGACACTACTATGCAATTGATACTGCATCTATATATTCATCGGTATACAAATTCATAACTGTCGTTACCTCCTCCTATTTCTGCATCCAATTCCTCTTCGAAGACGCTCTGTTCATTCCCACCATTCAGCTGTTTACGGTAGTCATCAGGGTTTGGTGGTGGCCCCTCTTCCTGCGGGATAATTAGATCTTCGTCTGAGGCTTGTATCTCGGGATACTTGAATCCTGCTGTACCAGAGTTTTATGTAAGTGCATGCATTGAGACACTTCAATATGTAGGCAGCATTTCAGGTGCACGGCTGCTGGCTATACCTTTGACACGAGCCCGGGCACTAGCTGCGCCAACAATGGCGATAGCTACGCAGAGAGCTAAACAGAACTTCATCGTCATTTCCGTTTCTCCTCGACTTCTCAGATGGAGTTACAGTGACTATTGTATTTCGCTTGCACATCGTAGCTTTTATAAAATTTGAGAATTGACCCTTTCCGCATGCACAGACGGATTAAAAATGGAATTCAAATGCTTAATAATCAACAGAGATGTCAGTGCGGTTCGAAGCGGATGCACGGCCCTTAGCGAGCAGGTGTAAAGATCAATTATTTAGCGTCCGCTCACTAATCATATTTGGGTATACCGCGTCTGTGAGTATTTGACCGCAGCTGTATTGGATCAGTTAACAGTGACGCACTCGAGAGGCTTATCCATCAAGATATCTACACTAGTGACCAAGGATCCAAGTTAAGGGGATGCAAATGAATATCTGCGTCGCAACTACCAGAGCATCCTACTATTGCCGCGTAAGGACAACCGAGAAAGCATGAGCTGAAGGAGGGTTCGCAACATAAACTTCTCTCAACAATTAAGGGCCCGGCCCACTGAGATTTGAACACGCACCAATCATCCACAGTAAAAGTAAAATGTCATATAGCTACCTGATCCAGCGCCTTTCAGTAGCGGCGGTAGAAAGGGGAAATACAGCCTCCACACTTTTTTTCATCTCCCACTACTACAGACTCTTAGCGTGCATGGTTGTATCTTTTAGGAGTTTAGTTATTGTTTTTTTTTTTTTTTTTTTTTTTCAATTTTAACAAATTTGATTTACACAAAGGCATTGTTAAACACAAATTTCAATATTTAACAACTAATTATATGAGTCAACCAACTAAGTAGAGGTCTGAGACTTTAGCACGGGGACCTACCCTTGCAAGAAATGCTCTGGCATTCGAGCGCACAAGGGGAAAAGGTTTAGTCTGGAATTAATGCTGTCCACAGAGTGGTGGAAGTGGAGCAGTTAACCTGGACTGAAAGGCAGGAAGCAAGTTTCTTGAATGTGTTAGAGGCAAGTTGGCCCCAGGCCCCGAATGATTCAACAACAAGGGGTATGCAACTCCAGCCTAGTTCTTCACAAATCCTGAATTTGCTTGTATCTTTCGCTGTTCTGTGGCAAAAGCTGCAGAGCCTGCTGTGTGTCCCGCTTCGGAAACTATGTCAGGTTTTAGCGGAGACGACACAGATAGGTCAAACGCAGCAGGTTTGCCATTGATGCCCCAGTTGTTGACTAGTATGTCTGCAGGTCTATAAATGATAAGTAATAATTATACATATTAATAACCACACACAATACAAACAATTACACACAAAGTTCATCCACCTGCTGCACAAGGTGGGAGTAGGAGCGACTCAGAATGGCACGAGCATTAGCTTTAATTAGTGAGTGACTGAGGCGACCAAAGAGGTCAGTCAATGCCATAGATTTAGGTATTCCCACGAATTGCTAAACGAGTGGCTACTTGCGAGAAGGCCTTTTTAGCCTCTGGACCCCATAATATATTATAAATTCCGTTAAAGTACTTTCGGAAGAACAAAGCCGCTCTTGAATAATGATTTGCAATGGATGTCGCATGAATAATTCCGTTGTTGCTGCTGTTTATTAACGTAGTTTTAAATGATAGCAGCAACACCACAGACTATCGTATTACAGTTGTAAATGATTTACAAATGCCGTAATTTGGCACGTGGTGAAATCTGTGGTCTAGTCAGTTTTTCACACATATACCTCACAGCCAACTGCACCTTGATTAATGAAGTCAACATGGCTTCGGCTGTTTTCATCAGAAGTCCTTCTTGCCAAACAGATATTTCTTGAGGCTGTGCCTACATGCAATTATAAAGTTCAGTAATAAGAGTAACAAGTCCAGTAGGTCGTACACTCAGCCATGCACTCGCATCGATGTCATCGCGGGCTCTTGCGTCTTTTATGTTTTTAAAGGTAACGTAACCAACCGAACTATACATCCCATACATGTTTATGTCGCGAGCAGTACGCTGAGTAAATCTCAAGTAGTGCGTGTTGCAAACATCTATTCGTGCGCTGTACTGGTTGTCGCAAGAATATCGGAACCTACGCGAGTAGGTTCCATATAGGAATCCAACAGTATCATGAATGTCATTATAAAAACGTCACTCACGTCTAGCGGGACATTTAAGAATCGGGTCACTTCGCTCTTAGTGGCAATGGAGCGATATCAAAAAGGACAACAGTTCTGCGTTGTATCTGCGTCACAAGACGGTGTACTTTTAGAGAACAAAAATACTCGTCCCCATCGTCCGTACCCAGTCCCACCTAAAATTTCTCCTCCGTCGGCTTCTTCTTCTTCTTCTTCCTTCCGGAGAGTATAACTCACGACAGGAACGTTTGTAAAGCACGCCAAGTGTACCAATCGCTTCAGGATGCGTCCGCAGGTTATCTTTGGGGGTCTGTTAGATGCCTAACTGATCGGGCAATTAAATAAAGCGAGTAGTTCCTTATTTGGCGTTGATCTACAAATAGCGCATTACATCACTAGGTACATTACGCAGCCAATATCGAGAGTTACGTTAGTAACTCTCATATAGGATTTGACCCCGATTATGAATGTCATTAAAAAAACGCGACCCGCTTCTAACAAGACTCCCGACGAGCGGATGGCTTACCTTGTTATCGTCGTCGTACAAGAAGGCAACAACAAGCAGTTTCGTGTTTGTTTGATGTCACAAAACCGCGTGGTTGTAGAGAACAAAACAATTTTTGAAACTCGTACCCAGTCCCACGTATTTCTCGTTCTTCTTCTTCTTCTTCTTGTTCTTGTTCTTGACCACGCATAACTCGGGATAGGAACACTTTTAAGAAATGAAAATCACACCAATGGCTTCAGAATTTACTGGCATTTTCGCTTCTGTGGTCAAAACGTCTCGAGGCTACATGACATTTATCGGTGGTTGTGTTAGCAAATCACGTATAGCTTACTGCACTGACACGACTCGGATAGGTCCTACGTCGCTCTTTATACGAAGTACTAGCAGTATACATCAAATGTGTACGGTCTGGGCACTACACGTAGTGGTAATTAACTTTGGCGGTTATGTATTTTTAATAACGTGCACGTGCGTACTATAATCATTCTATCGTTTAGGTTTGACGCTCTTTGTAACTTAGTGAAGTTTTTTTTTCTCAAAATGCCTTCATGCACGTCAGGATAAGGAGAAAGCCAAACGACGAGCATAGTACCTCAAAACTAGAGACGACGTATTAGATTCAGCCCGAGCGGAACTACAAAGCAGAGCCTGAAAAGAAGCGGGCCTCTCAAACGTGAAAACTATCGAGCAGAGCCTGAAAAGAAACGGATCTCTCGACGCGCAAGGTATCGAGATGCGATTAGTGGGGGAGAGGGTGCTGTCTGCTTCTGGCCCGATACAAAATGCGTTTGTGGGTTCGATCGCGCTGGGGCGACAATTAATAACCTCTCTTCTATTTCGGCCGCCCCTTAAAAGCCCCCTCAGATCCTGAAAAGGAACGGACCTCTCGACGTGCAAGGTATCGAGCAGATCCTGAAAAAAGACAGCGATATTGCCATAGTCCTGAACGTGCATCTCGCTCGGCGAAAAAAGTTAAGGTCACTCAATGGTATGTCGTACCTTTACAACCTCCCTCTCATATCAAGATGGATTACTTAACATGCTATACGGCTCATAATCGGGTATGAATAAAAATCAATGAAACAAGTAAATAAAAACATTCTCTATGAGAAAGTTGGTGGCATATAGGATTTGAAGGCAATGGTGGTGTAAAAAGGAAGGAAACAAGGGTCTAGTAATAAGGAAAAATGGAATAGTCCTATATTTAGCACATTTCTATATGTAGGATATAGTATGTTGTTCGTGTGCTAAATATAGGACTATTCCATTTTTCCTTATTACTAGACCCTTGTTTCCTTCCTTTTTACACCACCATTGCCTTCAAATCCTATATGCCACCAACTTTCTCATAGAGAATGTTTTTATTTACTTGTAAAATAACCAGCCGTTATTAAATTCGTTGATTTTCCCATGCAATCTAACACACTTGGGCTAAAAAATGCCTTCACGTAAACAGAAGAAGAGATTGCAACAACGAGCGGAATACCTCCAAACCAAAGACGAAGTGTTAGAAATAAAGTCATCGCAAGAGTGTAAAGCTAAAGCCCGTGCGCGCTATTTAGCAAATCCTGAGAAAAAGAAGGCCTCTGTTCGCGACAGCTACAAGGCAAATCCTGAGAAAAAGAAGGCCTCTGTTCTCGAAAGCTACAAGGCTAATCCTGAGAAAAAGAAGGCCTCTGTTCGCGAAAGCTACAAGGCTAATCCTGAGAAAAAGAAGGCCTCTGTTCGCGAAAGCTACAAGGCTAATCCTGAGAAAAAGAAGGCCTCTGTTCGCGAAAGCTACAAGGCTAATCCTGAGAAAAAGAAGGCCTCTGTTCGCGACAGCTACTATGCTGATGTTGAATCCACGAGGTCTACTAAAAGACAGCGATATCAGAATGACATTGATGAAAACCGTGCTTCTAAAAGAGCAAAGTACAAGGACTATTCTGATACCGTTCGGGCATCTAAAAGGAGTCGCTACTGGAAAGACCCCGATGCTGCCAGATATGCCAAACGAGTGCAATACAAGACACGACACGGTGTCAAGCGCGCTACTGAAAGGACAGACAAAGCTACCACCCAAAGGTGCGTTACAGCATGAATGTTGAATCCATAAATTATGAGCATGCCATAGTGTATCGCTAAAATGGAAGGAATATTTTATGTAACAGTTACAGCGGTAGATATTGCATCTCTCTCCACTCTTAGTGCTGTTTGAAATGTGTGCACGCTGTTCGTCAAAGACAATTTCGTAATATTGTGGTGCATAGTTTATCTGATAATGGCGTCAAGCAGGCCGGGGGTTCGTAACCAGGGAAAATAGCTGATTCTATTTTACGGGTTTCTATGGTTACGAACCCGGCCCTGCAAAGTTGCTGATGATAATGTATTGTGGTGCATGGTTTATCTGATAATAGCGTGAGAACATGTAATCTTTGATGTATATGGCTTTGCCACTGCCAATGCTTTAAAACTTTACCTTTTAACTGAGGGTTGTTTAAACAACTTTAGGTGAAAATTAATGACTGCAACCATCTCCTTCTCTCATGTAGCTACTCCCTGTATGAACCCAACTCTCGTGTACTAACGGAGTATAATGGTGGTCTAGAAAAATCTATTCTTAGGAATAGTGAGCTTTTAAGTGAAGCAAATGATGCCTTTTGTAAGACCCATCCATGGCTAGCTCAAAAGGTAATTACTAGATCTGCACATGCGGCAGTAAGTAAGATTAGTGCAGATGCATTACTCGCTAAAGCATTGAGTGCACGAAGAGCAAATGCAGGGTCATTGCTAAAAGCTATCCGTGAAGTTAATGCAATTAAATTAGAAGAAAATGATATTTTAGTAGGGAATAGGTATCATACAGCTGGCTCTGAACCCTATTTCTTTGACACTTCTTACACTAACACAAGAGGACCTGGTGCCATACCAGTAGACCTCAATGGTAGGTGTGCAGTGGCAGAGGAGATAGGGGACAGGAATAAGGATACCATGCGACCACTGAAATGGAAATGTACAAACGAATGTCGCCTTCTCACTCATGACGAATTAGCAGTAGTGTTGAGGACAAAGTCACTGTTCCAAATGTCTGTTGAAGATCTTCGAGCAGGGCTTGATGACCTTGATTCAGGGTGTGACCATGTTCACCACGATAGCTCCGAGCATCTAGGTCATCTCATTTATTGTGATCTTCCAGAATGCTCCAGTCCATTGAGGGTAATTAGAGCAGCTGCACCTCACTATCCTGTACTGCGGATGTTTACTAGGCTTCTGTACTCTGCCCGCAAATGCCATATGACCATTAAGGCTATTGATTCAGCCCTTCAGGCAGGGGATATTGATGACCTGATAGCTTTACTGGGCTTGAAGGGGAGCTTGTCCAACTTATTCAGTGAGGATGGAGCTGAGCATGTTGTAGTTAGTGAAGACCACTCATCATTTGGTCTAGGCTGCATTGAGAGACACTTGAAAGTTACTCATGCTGACCTCATGGCCACGCTACAATCAAAGTTCAAAGATGATCCAGAGTTTCCCTGTTGTTGCTGTGAGCGTTTGTGTCAGCGTAAACAGGTGTCTTGTGTTAACTTTAGCCTAGAAAAATACAACACAGATGCTTGGTTGACTTTGAAATACCACATAGTGCTAAACAGTGATGCAGAAAAGGTGTATGTGTGCCGCTATTGTGGACCTTTTCTTAATAAGAATGCCATACCAGCTAGGTGTGTCCTTAATGGGCTTCTCACAGAACCTGTACCAGACGAACTGAAGTCACTAGATGCTCTTAGTAAACAGTTGATTCAGAGGGCAAAGGCATTTCAGACAATAGTGAGGTTGGGTACATATTCTGGTAAAGTACCAGCATACAATGCACTGCAAGCATGTAGAGGTTGCATGTTCTTTCTGCCACTGCCACTGAAGAATACGTGGGACACTTTATCTGAAGTTCAAATAGGTGGAACTGAGCTAGTGGCTTTGCCTGACCCACAGCTGTACATAATCGTTAATGGTGTTCCAACAAAAAATAAAATAGTATGGCAAACCCTGGTGGATGTAAATGCAGTGAAGCTAGCTATAAAAAAACTAAAAGAAATAAATTGGCTTTATAAAAACATAGATGATGCATCATTAGATGAGGCAGCTAGAAATGTAGTTGAGGTAGTTGACAAGGCTTCCTGCACAATGTTGGAAAAGGCATCAGCTGATGATGTAGCTGCTTTACAGGCATACACTATTCGATCGTTAGACCAACAAGGGTCAGTAATGATGGACGTTGAGCAGTACAAGATGCAAAATGTTAAAGATGATCCTATTGAAAGCAGACAGAGATATCTAGATGTAATGTGTTTTCCAACACTCTTTCCATCCGGGCAGTTTGGTGAATTCCACCCTCGGGACATACACATATCAGCGTCAGAGTATGCCAAATCACGGCTGCTCCACAAAGATTCTCGATTTCGAAAAGATCCACAATACGTATTCTTTTTACTGTGGTTGCAAGAAATGCGGCAGATTTCAGCAGGCATTTACAATGTTCTTAAAAGTACTGCTAAAGGTAAAATGCCTGTGAACCAGTTTCTTGCAGGAGTTTCTAAATCTGATGAAAATATTGAGGCAAATCTTTCCACCATATTTCAGTCTGTGCGTGGAACCAAGCAGTACTGGTTCCATAGGAGCAGTGAATTGAAATGCATGCTGAGAGAGTATGGATCGCCTACGCTCTTCATTACTTTTAGCTGTGCAGAGTACAACTCGGAGCACATAGATCGCTACCTAAGGAAGGTCAATGATCATCCTCCTAGCTATCCCATATCTAAGCTTTGCATTGAAGATCCTGTATCAGTGTCCAGAAAATTTTCTTCAAATTTTCATGATTTGTTTAACACTGTTATACTAAAAGGATCTGTGCTTGGGGTAGTGGAACATTTCTTTTGGAAAAAAGAATACCAGATGCGAGGGGCCCCTCACTACCATGTGCTTCTGTGGATTGAGGGGGCACCAATGATTGGTAAGAGTGATCCAAAAGAAGTACTTGCATGGATTCAAGAACGCATTACGTGCAGAATCCCTGACGCTTCTCTCAACCCTGAACTCCATGCATTGGTTACTAAATATCAGATGCATAAATGCACTAACTATTGCAAGCGCAGACAGAAGCTTAAAAATGGGTTTATTACCAAATGCAGATTTGGTTTTCCACGTGACTGTACTGAGTATGCTGTGCTAAACCCAGTGGAGGAATGCCTCAAGACAAGGAAGAAAATATATTTTCTTCCTCGAGCTGAACAGGAATGCAGAGTGAACGATTACAATCCACTACTGCTTATGCTATGGCAGGCCAATATGGATATACAGTTCACTGCAGAGGCTTCATTGACCCTAGCTCATTATGTAACAGGTTATGTTACCAAAGCAGAGAAAAGTAACATGCAGGATGTGTGGCAAGAGGTCAATTCTAACAGCAGTATTTACAGCAAGCTCTGGTCCTTTGGTGTACGGTCCTTGCGTTCTAGAGAGTGTGGCCTCTACGAAGCCAGTGACTTGTTGCTTGGTGACCATCTCACTGAGAAATCAGTGACTGTAAAATGGGTTGATGTTGCAATGCCTCAAAAAAGAAAGCGCAGGCTTAAGAATCATAAAAAGCTCCTTGAAATTGAAAAGAGTGATCCCAGTTCTACAGATATATTAGAGGGGAGTGTGATTGATGTATTTTATCCTACTCGAGCCAAAGAGCTAGAAAATGTGTGCCTGCATGACTTTATACAGTGGTATGAGTATCGTGGGACTAGTAGTGATGGAAAAAGGGTTTACCAGAAGTTAAAAAAGCCTCATCTTCCTAATCACAAGCTGTTTGATCCTTCCAATGAGAGCCAGAGAGAAGACTATTACTATTCTCTTATGTTGCTATTCATTCCATTTCAAAATGAAAGTGACCTGGTGGCAGATGGAGAAACAGCTGAGGTTGCCTTCAAGCGCCACATCGGTGAGAACTTGAATCTGTCAGAACACCACAACAAACTGCAAGTGTTGCTGAAAGCGCAAGCTGCAGTGAAGAAGATCAATGAAGCAAGAGAGGAGGAAGGTGTTGCTGTACCTCCTGCAGAGGAAGATGCTTTCTTTAACGGTGAAGCTAAGGCAGCAATGGAAGATGTGTTCCAGCTGAATGAATGCAAATTAGAAACTGAGACAGTTGAAGATCGCATTGCCCAGCTCAATCCAGATCAGCTGCGCATCTTCAATAACATAAATGAGCATCTTTGCCACCAGCAACTACACGAAAGTGGCAAGTGTTCCTGCGCTAACCATAAGTCCCTGTCTATGTTTATTAGTGGTGTGGGTGGTACAGGAAAATCCTTTCTAATTCATACACTCAGAAGGAAGGTGAATGAATTGTGGAAGGATAACAAAGATTCCATAAGGTGTGCACTAGCAGCACCCACAGGCTTGGCTGCATTTAACATAGATGGTGTTACCGTTCATAGGCTATTCCAGTTGCCTGTAGAACATGATTCTAAAACATCCACCTACTGGCCTTTACCAAAGGAATCACTTAAAGTGATGCGTAATGGTTTTAGGCATGTAAAGCTAATAATTATTGATGAGGTTAGCATGCTATCAAGCCTGACCTTAGCCTATGTCCATCTGAGGCTTGAAGAGTTGTTTGGAGGTGATCAATGGTTTGGGTCTATGAATATCCTCTTTTTTGGTGATTTGTTGCAGCTACCTCCTGTAAATGGTTCAATGGTTTTCCAAAATATTAGTAATAAAGTCATTGCAGCAAGGTTAGGCTGTGTGACAGCAGTAAACATCTGGAGGGAATCTGTAGTGTATGATGAGCTCACCATTAATGAAAGGCAAAAACGAGATCCAGAATTTGGTCAGCTTTTAAATGAGGTCAGGGTGAATTGTATATCAGATACAACTATCGCTCTCCTAAACAAAGCTGTTATAAAATGCACACCTATTGAAAAATTTCAGGAACTTCTAGATCAACACCTGTCCCCTGTGTGTCTGTTAGCCACAAGAAAGTCTTGTGACCAATTTAACGCAGACATGCTTTCCAAAGTAGGATCACATATTGTACACATGCCCTGCATAGATGAGTTTGATGAAACAGCAGGGAAAGTGAAGTGGACGAAAAGGGCATCATCTGAACTAGAAAGGTTAAATAAAGACTGTAATATGACTGCAGGTTTAGAGGCAGACTTAAAAATCGCCGTAGGGGTACGGGTCATGTTAAGACGCAATCTGGACACGGCCCAAGGGTTGGTTAATGGGGCACTGGGTACTATTTCTGCAATCAGCAAGGACTGCATTCAGGTTACATTTGATCACACTCCAAAATCACTGTTTAAAATTGAACGTGTACGTAGTAGGTTTCAAATACTGCGTCGTTTCTATGTGTATAGAAAACAGTTTCCTTTAATTCTGGCATTTGCTGTTACAATCCATAAATGCCAAGGTTTATCATTAGACTGTGCAATTGTGGACCTGTCTAAGGATGTATTTGCAACAGGAATGGCCTATGTTGCCATGTCACGTGTGAGAACACTAGCTGGTCTGTATCTTTTATCATTTGATCGTAAATCTATCAAGGTCAGCAGGGAATGTACTGAAGAAGTTAACAGGTTAAGAAAACTTTTTAGAAGTGACATTCCATGCATAGAGCTGTCAGGGGTTCCTAAAGAACCCAATAGTAAACCTAAGCTTACTGGTTTAACATGTGACAGCATACATCCCCAACAAAATGTAATACCTAAGAAGGCAGTAAATGAAAAGAAGTTTAAAAAGCGACCAGCAAAGCCACGCACACCCAGCTCATCTACTGTAGATCTTACTAAGGCTAAGGGTAATGGAAGGGTACTTCGGGCAGAAATACAAACCACATGGCCATGTTTGAGATATTACCAAACAGATGAAATATGGCAACTGGAGAAGTGTGCACAATTGGGGCTTCAGTTTCACAATACAAACAACTTTGAAATTGGTGGCCCTGGTGTGTATTTAAATCGCCCTAATGCACACACCATACTGAAAGAAATAGGTGATGGAAATTGTCTCTTCAGGTGTTTTTCACATATCATCACTGGTTCACCTGATTACCATTATGAAGTGAGATTGCTCATAATTAGACACATGCGCCAAATATCACACCTTCTGGTTGGTTCAATGCTCACTGAAGTGGGGGAGGATATAGAGGCATATATATCTGACAATAAAATGGATGTGTTGGGTAGCTATGGTACAAGTAATGAAATGGTCGCATTGTCACACCTGCTGTTGTGCAATATTTACTCTTTTGATGCTGACTTTGCTTTTAGCTGGAGCTTCATGGCAAACCCCGGTGCAATTGACCCCAGCATTCCCAACATTGTTGAAAGAAAATCCATGTATATTTACTGGAGAAATGGAAATCATTTTGAGGTAGTTACCTCCCAGTTGGAATAAATTATGCATGGTTAGATTCCCCAATGACATGCTAAGGCACAATAAGGCACAGTGTTATTATATTTGGTCAGTGCAATGCGGACAGTCCCTATTATTGGTGGGTAGGTGTGGAGGGTATGCACATTGATTACAAATGTTGATGGTCACAATGCTCAAATAAAAACACTGATGTCCTTTGTCTATATTTGTCTGAGTAGACTGGTCAAGCTACAACAAGCAGACCAAGGCTGTTAACACACAGCCCATGTTCTATATCAGTGTATTGTGTATTTGTGAAAGACAAAGGATTTTTTTATTGCAAGTGACTAGAGAAATTAATCATTGTGCATAGCACCAGTACTGTGGGATTGTCTCCTGCACAATCAATATAAAACATTGGCCCAGCTGAAGTTATACAACATTGCATGCATGTAAATGTCCAAGGTTCTGTTCTATGATGAAAATATGTTTGGTACATATGCCAAAAGCAGGCTACAATGAGTGAGCTGGGGCTCATGACACCCCCACCTTTGAGTGGATAATACATATATCTCATAAACCAAACAGAGATATATGGGGGACCTGCTCCCATGGCAAATAGTTCATAGTTCATAATCAGCAGACTTGTAACTATACTATTATGGCATTCTTTTATCACACCTAGGTAGAATATATGTTGTGCACCCATACAGAGGAGGCAGTCCTTTCAATGATAATTGGCTGATTCCAATGTGTTAGGTAGTAAAAACTAACAAGGAGGCAGTCCTTCCCAGGGCAAGGTATCTGATTAATGATCTACATCGTACAGTGTTTAGAATGCATAGCAGCAATACACATTTTAGCACTCAAGAAAGGAGGCAGGCCTTCACATGACCTTCAGAATCACTAAACCACCACCCCCCCCCCCCCCCATATTTATATGCTTTCTCATACTGTGTATTACCTCAGAACAAGGCATAAAAAGATATGCAATATTTGAATTTAAGGATTTCCTTTGATTTGTGTTAGTAATAAGGTCAATGCATCAAGGAGGGAATCATTAATGAAAGGCAAAACGTGATCCAGAATTTGGTCAGCCTTTAAATGAGGTCAGGGTGAATTTTATATGGAACAGTGCCACCCCGATGATACTTTATCAAACTTCCCAGGACAAGCAAAAGAAAAGTACCTCTCACATTGAAATATATGGCTAATTATAAATTCAGTGCCTAATAACTTTGTGATGGATAGTCCAATTTGACCATTAGATAGAAGCTCTTATGGGAAATGAAAAAATTTGAGAACTTGAAAAACTATCCAAAAGGGTGATTTTGCTGGACACCGTCCCATATGAGGTAGAACTACCGCTCTCTGCTATACAAAGAACTTCTAGATCAACATGGATGTCTGTTTGCCATAAGATCAATTAACACAGACATGCTTTCCAAATTAAGTAGGATCATATATTGTACACACACCCTGCATTGTGTGCATATAATTTTCTTTCTGTTGATGACAAAAACATGCGTCAAAAGCTGCATGGATAATGAGTGAGCTGGGGCTCTGAATGACACCCCACCTTTGAGTGGATAGTATACTCATTAACCAAACAGAGATATATGGGGGACCTGCTCCCATGGCATCCACTTGAAGCTACATGCATCAGACATAGTTCTAAGGTTCATAATCCATAATCACTACTTGTATCACACCTAGGTAGACCATATATGGTGTGCACCCGTACTAAGGAGGCAGTCCTTAAACTTATAATTGGCAGTAAAAACTTACAAGGAGGCAGTCCTTCCCAGGGCAGGTATCTGTTAATAATCTGCATCTTACAGTGTTTACAATGGATGGAGGCAGGCCTTCCCATGACCTTCAGAACCCTTGCATGTATCACTAAATCACCCCTCCCCCATTTTTCGCATATATATATACGCAATATTTGCTTGCTCATTCGTATCATCGTTTATTACCTCGAGCAAGGTATAAAAAGATGTGGTGTATTTGATGCCATAATTTAATTGATTTGTGTTATGGATAGATGTCCGACAGTGAATCTGATGACGACGACATGATGCGAGCCATGGCTGCCGTGTCTCCAACCGCTCCTGAGCCATCGCCACCATCACCTTCACAGGCTCGCCGCCGCTATGAGCTTGGAATCGCTCCGCCACGTCCAGGACTCCAGCCCCCTGCAGGTCCTGCAGTCGCTCCGCCACGTCCAGGAGGAGTCCAGCCCCCTGCAGGTCCTGCAGACGCTCCGCCACGTCCAGGAGGAGTCCAGCCCCCTGCAGGTCCTGGAGTCGCTCCGCCACGTCCAGGAGGAGTCCAGCCCCATGCAGGTCCTGGAGTCGCTCCGCCACGTCCAGGAGGAGTCCAGCCCCCTGCAGGTCCTGGAGTCGCGCCGCCACGTCCAGGTCCAGGACCAGGATATACTGATGTGTATCCTGGACCAGGACACGCTCCTGGACCCTTTCCCCCCGGACCCAGGTTTAACCCATACCCTCAACGAGGAAGACGGGGGCGGGGGAAGAGGCGTGGCCAGGCGCCTAAACAAACATTTTATAACTGTGTAATAAACAATAAATGAAGTGTACATGTATTGCAAAAAATGAAATGTTTTAATGGCACACCCACACCTACAAATTGTATGGCCACGAGATTCTAAAATAAAACTGTCATTTGACGTTCTTGCTACCTAGGTCTATAAGTTTCAAGAACTAAATACAATACAACAAAAAAATTTAGGAAACAAGTGATAAAAACATTCTCTATGCGAGAAGGTTGGTGGTATATAGGAATCAAAGGCGATGGTGGTGTAAAAAGCAAGGGAACAAGGCTTCTGATTGAAAAGGAAAAATGAAATAGACCTATATTAGCACACACAGTTAAACATGACCACATGCTGCTAATATAGGTCTATTTCATTTTTCCTTTTCAATCAGAAGCCTTGTTCCCTTGCTTTTTACACCACCATCGCCTTTGATTCCTATATACCACCAACCTTCTCGCATAGAGAATGTTTTTATCACTTGTAGATAGTTTCTATTCCTGCGACGCGATGTGACGTCGCGATAAACCACACTTATAAACCACGCCCGAGACTGGTACGTTATTAAACATTGATGGCCGAGTGCTGAGAGTTTTATTTTCATTCATCGCGGACTCCATATTGTGAACCAGGCTTAAGAGCACCCCCCACCCCCCCCCCCCCCCCGCGCCCACCATAGGTAACTAGTTTCGGTAGCATTAATGGGGTACGTAAAGTACTTAGTGCAAGTAGTGTTGCCACTAGTCTCGTACCCAGACGCAACTACGGATCACCGCTACGCGAGTAGTGGGTCTGGTGTTCCTGTACAAATTTCCCGCGGAATGTTGGGGCGACCAATCAGATTCGCGGCATGCGTACTCGAGTTATTAATCGACGTTATCTGTTATGGCGGTAACGCTAGAGATGGATGATGTACAGTTAAAACGTGTTATTCAGTCAGCGGGTGAATGTATGGGGTATGCCAAAGTAATGGACGAACAGTTCCGAGTTAAGATGACGCGGTCCGGGACACGCTTACCAACAAGATATGGGAAGTCTTTAGCTTTGTTACGGTGTTCTGCTATGGGTATTTGACGAGCTACAGAGGCGGATCCAGGGGGGGGGGGGGGGGGGGGGGGGGGGGGGGGGTTGCAACCCCCCCTTTCAAACCCGTAATGAATAATTATCATTAGTAACAATTCGAAGTAAAGATGGCTGAAATTCGTAATACAACTGCAGCTCTGCGAGCAAACAAACGGCAAGGCAGCATTATGTACTATTGTTGTGTGCATGATATAATAAAAAAGCGTTGGCGGCTGGGGCTCCGCCCCAGACCCCTCCCCCGCTTCATGAATATTAATTAGCAACCCCCCCTTTTCTGAAATCCTGGATCCGCCCCTGAGCTATCGGTTCGAGAGGTACGAAGCAAGCCCCTCACAATCGCGCCAAAAAGGCAAAGAGCGAGAAACGATGCCCAGCCGATCCTTAACTGGCAAATTGGTCGGCTGCATAGAACGAGAATTCAAAATGCTGGGGTGAAGACGCTTCTAGTAGGTTACTTCTATACGCTGGACGTGTTTACCTAAGTGAATACTTACTTACTCATTGTCACTAGCTATTTTCAATACATGTAACACTAGCGGGCATGAAACAAAAATCACTATTATTTCGTCGACGACCCTATCGTAAGCCTTTAGATAATATTCGCTCGCATTAAATAGCGCCTTTCTCGTCGAAAGAAAATGTTTTTATTAATTTTTTCTAATTTTTTTTGTGGTTTGGTATTTTATTTTATTTTTCTACGTGATCATGATCACCTTCATTGCCTGCGCGCGTCACACACACACACATACACACACACACACACTCACACACAAACACACAAACACACAGCCATTCCTGTTCCGACCAATAAAAATTATACATAACTGCCTGTCAGCTGCGCGTACAAATATATATAGCGCCATGAATTGCAATTTTATTTCAAATATCGGCAATGGTATATAGAAACTATTCCTAGCGACATTTATAGCTATGCAACTAACAGCATGCAGACATCTGTTCGATACGGTCATCTTGCTCAGTGCCAGATCTCAAAATTTTCACCCCAGCAAGGTTCGTATTTGTCCTGTGTTGGAGGAGCAGGGCCTGGACACGTGGCGCACTTAGGAGTACCCTCAACAAAGCTCAGGAACTGATTGTAAGCAATGTGGTAAATGAACACGTTGTCGTTAGACGTGATGACTTCTCCGTTGGATTTTCCTCTTGCGTAAATCCTGAACACCTCGCCCCAGCATTGAAACCAAGCATTGTCAGAAGAAAACACAGGAAAAAATGTTTGTTTTGCTACCCTGAAGTTCTAGAGTAGTTCCATATGATCTGATGTAAATGTTGTTGTAAACCGATGTAAACTGTGATTTGCGAATGCTATAAAAATGGTGTTTTACATGGCATGTATTTTTTACATTGGTAGTAAAATTTGCTCTACTTTTGCATACTTTGCTACTGTAGTAATACTGCATTGCAATAGTTTTAGCGACTCACAGGAGCATTGCGTGTGTGTGAAAATACCACAAATATCGTTACTTGTGCCCAGATTTTACATTGCATAGCACTGTAGCAATTCCACATTAGTCTGGGAACGAGAATGTGCAGCCATTAATTAACATTAACAAGGAGTAAACTTTATAAAGAAATGAACTTCATCAATTACATTTTCAACACAATTACATCCTCTTTACACAACCCAGCTGGTTTTTTGCTTGTACTAATTTCTCTTCTACGAGTCTGTTTCCAAAATAAATTAGAAGTTCTTGAAGTGTGCAGTTCTTTTTTGGTCTAGGAATTCCAAGCCCGTCAATCTGAGCGACAATCCCTGTAATGCACACACGTGCACTGTGTTGTGAATGCCACCACTGTGATGCAACGAGTACAGCATCGTCATCATCCATTGTATTACTGGTAGTAAGTTACAAGAAAGTCATGTTATAGGAATGTGTTAATTTGAACAGTAACATACCTTTTCTTGCTGATTAGGAAAATCTCTATTCTGCTGAATTCTTTGGGCCCTAGCCAATTTATACTCAGCTCTGTTTCACGTTCTTCATCACTGGTTGACTTTGAAAACAGGGACAAGGTAAGTGGTCTAGCAGCAACATCAAAAGTGTGAAGGCCCCAAATTATTTGGTGTGAAGGTAGGACACACCAAATCAGGTGTGACCTTCATACCAAGTGCAGGGGATTTCACCCAAAAAGCAAAAAGGTGAAAAAAACTATGCATTATTCAAACCCGAGATCACCTGTACTACAGCCCTGTACCTAACTCCATAACATCAATGGTTAAATAGCAACGAAGTTATCTTTTATCCCACAATGCCATCACTTCTTAATAGAAACTAAAACTGAGTAATGGACCCACCAAATCGCAGAGTGAATTCACACGCTCTCACTCGATATGCACCTTGCATTTTGTCTGTTGAATTTTTCGGGCCCTAGCCAATTCACACTCAGTTGTGTTTTCACATTCTTCATCACTGCAGGTTGAATTTGAAAAACAGAGAAAAGGTAAGTGGTCAGCCATATGCACTTTGCATTTGATGTTTGCATGGGCATCAATATACTGACGGATAGGTGTAGTGTGCCTTTACACTCACCTCAAATATTCCTGCTCCTTTCTCAGGCTGATCACCCTGTACATGTTATCCAGGTAGGTCATCACAGCATGACAAAATACTGTACCTCTAACGACTGTTGCACGGGTTGAGAGTTGATGCTTCTGCGTGCAGAGACCTTCATTGGAGGACGTGATGGGGTCGTTTTTTTGCATGGTAACAGGTTGACTTGGAGTAGAAGCTCTGGAATATCGGATACAGGAGTTAGTTTGTGAACTACAATTTGCTACTTAGCTACTTTGTAGATTTGTAGAAATCAGATGCCAACTGGGGGAATAAATCCATGAACACTTTGACAATTTACATCCTGGAAATTTACCTGATCACCAGCATAAGTAGGGCTAGAATGTGACACCTAAAATTAAATGGCATTCAAAGCAGGTATTGTAATCATAGCACTTACAGTAAGACGTTGGAGGTGAAAATGGGGACACCTGCAGAAATCAGAGAGAGATAAACATGCACTTACAATGATACACAAGTGATATGCAAACAGATATACGCCTTAAACACCCACACACAAGCCTTTGACACCCCTACACACAAGCCTTCGTAAACCCACACCCTACAAGCCTTTGACACCCACACACACACTACAAGCTTTCAACACCTACCAACACACACCCTAGAAACCTCAACACCCACACACCCTAGGGTACAAGCCTTCCAAACCCAAACACACCTACAAGCTTCCAACACTCACACAAACCTTCCACACACAACCTTTGACACCAACACACACAAACCTTCTACACCCACACACACTCTACAATCCTCTAACACGAAACCCTATAAGCCTCAATACTTGCAAACCCCACACATCCTCCTCCAAAAAGCCGCAATACTCATACACTACCTACAAGCCTCCAGCATCAGACACCACACAAAAGCTTCCACTCACCAATAATAAACCCCACATACATGTACCAACCATGTCAGCACTACTCAAACACAACCTACAACACTCCCTGACTATTAAACACACCATCCACAATTCATCAATGACGAGGGTGCGGATTCAAACAGGAAACACCACGCGCGCATCAATTAGAACATACCTTGAAATTATGTAGCTGCTGCTAACGTTTTTCGTTCACTAGCGTAAGAAAACCATACTTTTTATTACAAGAAACATTAGAAAGATCCACTTACTTCTAATTCCGCCTGAAGAAATGGATGTTTGTTCTTTGCTAAAGTAGTACCATAATGCGTATTTTGTACACGCACGTGACCCAGCGATCGTGACCAAACACGAGTACCAAAATATACCGGGGAGTGTATACTAATGGTTGAATGTCACTTGCCCATACGCATTTTGCTTTCTTCTGCTCCTTTAAGGCCGGCATACACGGGTCAACTCTTGTTGATTTGTTGCTTGCAACAAGTTGATTGTGCGATTATGTGGTTATAGTTGATTGATGAATAGAGTTACGAACGTGACATCGACACATCGGTTCAACAAATATGGACGTCGTTTCAACAAATAATGTCACCATGGGTAGAGCTGCTTGCGCTGCTGTTATTATAGCCCTGATTATAAGGAAGCGACAGCGAAGAAGAAGGAAGCGAATTATATGTTAATGCCGTAGCAATCTCTTGCATTGCACTCCTCCTTTTATCCCGGTTGTGGTAGTCTTTACTTGTCGTGTTGTAGAGGCATTCCCTATTCTCTAGCATATCAATAAACTGTTCGACTTTAGCATTACTCCATTGGAAGGAAGCCATTTTTGTTTTAATAAGAGCTAATAACAGCTAATAACAGTGCGGTATGCGGTACATCTCTTTGATGTAGCAGCAACTTGTTGCTTCAAAATAGGAAGGCTTTCTAATTTTCGGGCAACTTTCGACTTGTTGCTATCAACAAATCAACTCGTATCATACACGAATCAACTCAAGTCGACCAAACCACATAATCGCACAATCAACTTGTTGCAAGCAACAAATCAACAAAAGTTGACCCCGTGTATGCCGGCCTTTATGCCAATCGACGCTCGCCCGTTAAAAATGAAAAAAAAAAATTACGGCCGTATGGGTGCGTAATTGCGGATAATTAATCTGGCTGGAATCGGTTAACCTTTTACATTTTTCTGGACAAAATGAAAGCTCGGACAATAAAACGCACAGAAGCAAATGTGTATCATCTTACCACTTTGATACAAGCAAACTGTGTGTGCCCCCCCCCCCACCAACTTGCCACCCCGCCCATCCTAGATTTTAAATTCGAAAGGAGTTCCCGCTTAATAGTACGACCTTAGCGCCTGCGCAGATGCATGTTGGGCCGCGCCCAACGATTTGAATCGTGTCTGCGAACGAGGCTAAAGATAAGAATTTTCTCACGTGACTGTATTTCGACATTTGTGGTAAATGGTTGCATTTCATCATTTACATCAGAATGCAATTGTTTCAACGCCAGTTACAATGGTCTTCAATGCGTTCTATGACATTTTGTAGCAATAGCTGGAAATTTGCAGCATTTAAAATAACAGCGATATACAGCTGGTGCAAAGTAATGTAAGACTGCTGTATAATTATTACTGCAGTAGTAAACCGTGGTACTTCTCTGTAGTATTCCTAACTTTTTTTCCTGTGAAACCCGTTAGCCGAAGTAGGAGTACCAGGGCACGGAAGTGTTCGTCCATTGCATTCCCAAAGAGAGAGCCAGTTCCCGCTCTGGCGAGGGTAATGAAACCCAACGATGTCTCCGACACGGACGAATCCAGGACCGTCCTTCCTATATATCTGGAATACTTCACCCCAACAATTGGTGAGGTCCACATCATTCAGGTAGAGACCGGGGCATGTTGATCTGACGCATTGTCTGCCGCTACCGAGATAACAGCTATACCATTCTCGCTTGGAGTACAATAGTTGCAATGATACGGTGCTGCCTTGGGTCAGAGCTGCATTTGCATATGTGTAGAAGAAGAGATGAATAAATAATGGCGCATGCACGGATGCAGGTTGGATCTTAATATATCGTCTCGCGGCTTGCTCGGACACTACTATGCAATTGATACTGCATCTATATATTCATCGGTATACAAATTCATAACTGTCGTTACCTCCTCCTATTTCTGCATCCAATTCCTCTTCGAAGACGCTCTGTTCATTCCCACCATTCAGCTGTTTACGGTAGTCATCAGGGTTTGGTGGTGGCCCCTCTTCCTGCGGGATAATTAGATCTTCGTCTGAGGCTTGTATCTCGGGATACTTGAATCCTGCTGTACCAGAGTTTTATGTAAGTGCATGCATTGAGACACTTCAATATGTAGGCAGCATTTCAGGTGCACGGCTGCTGGCTATACCATTGACACGAGCCCGGGCACTAGCTGCGCCAACAATGGCGATAGCTACGCAGAGAGCTGAACAGAACTTCATCGTCATTTCCGTTTCTCCTCGACTTCTCAGATGGAGTTACAGTGACTATTGTATTTCGCTTGCATATCGTAGCTTTTATAAAATTTGAGAATTGACCCTTTCCGCATGCACAGACGGATTAAAAATGGAATTCAAATGCTTAATAATCAACAGAGATGTCAGTGCGGTTCGAAGCGGATGCACGGCCCTTAGCGAGCAGGTGTAAAGATCAATTATTTAGCGTCCGCTCACTAATCATATTTGGGTATACCGCGTCTGTGAGTATTTGACCGCAGCTGTATTGGATCAGTTAACAGTGACGCACTCGAGAGGCTTATCCATCATGATATCTACACTAGTGACCAAGGATCCAAGTTAAGGGGATGCAAATGAATATCTGCGTCGCAACTACCAGAGCATCCTACTATTGCCGCGTAAGGACAACCGAGCACGCATGAGCTGAGGGAGGGTTCGCAACATAAACTTCTGTCAACAATTAAGGGCCTGGCCCACTGAGATTTGAACACGCACCATTCATCCACAGTAAAAGTAAAATGTCATTCAGCTACCTGATCCAGCGCCTTTCAGTAGCGGCGGTACAAAGGGGAAATACAGCCTCCACACTTTTTTCATCTCCCACCACTACAGACTCTTAGCGTGCATTGTTGTTTCTTTTAGGAGTTTAGTTATTGTTTTTTTTTCTTTCAATTTTAACAAATTTGATTTACACAAAGGCATTGTTAAACACAAATTTCAATATTTAACTAGTAAACAATACCGTAACTATGCATGAGTCAACCAACTAAGTAGAGGTCTGAGACTTTAGCACGGGGACCTGCCCTTGCAAGAAATGCTCTGGCATTCGAGCGCACAAGGGGAAAAGGTTTAGTCTGGAATTAATGCTGTCCACAGAGTGGTGGAAGTGGAGAAGTTAACCTGGACTGAAAGGCGGGAAGCAAGTTTCTTGAATGTGTTAGAGGCAAGTTGGCCCCAGGCCCCGAATGATTCAACAACAAGGGGTATTCAACTCCAGCCTAGTTCTTCACAAATCCTGAATTTGCTTGTATCTTTCGCTGTTCTGTGGCAAAAGCTGCAGAGCCTGCTGTGTGTCCCGCTTCGGAAACTATGTCAGGTTTTAGCGGAGACGACACAGATAGGTCAAACGCAGCAGGTTTGCCATTGATGCCCCAGTTGTTGACTTGTATGTCTGCAGGTCTATAAATGATAAGTAATAATTATACATATTAATAACCACACACAATACAAACAATTACACACAATATTTATCCACCTGCTGCACAAGGTGGGAGTAGGAATAATTAATTAACGACTCAGAATGGCACGAGCATTAGCTTTAATTATATTTAGTGAGTGACTGCGGCGACCAAAGAGGTCAGTCAATGCCATAGATTTAGGTATTCCCACGAATGGTTAAACGAGTGGCTACTTGCGAGAAGGCCTTTAAAGCCTCTGGACCCCATTGTTACGTAATATATTATAAATTCCATTAAAGTACTTTCGGAAGAACAAAGCCGTTTTGAATAATGATTTACAATGGATGTCGCATGAATAATTCCTTTGCTGCTGCTATTTAACGTAGTTTTAAATGATAGCAGCAACACCACAGACTATCGCATTACAGTTGTAAATGATTTACAAATGCCGTAATTTGGCACGTGGTGAAATCTGTGGTCTAGTCAGTTTTTCACACATATACCTCACAACCAACCACACCTTGATTAATGAAGTCAACATGGCTTCAGCTGTTTTCATCAGAAGTCCTTCTTGCCAAACAGATATTTCTTGAGGCTGTGCCTACATGCAATTATAAAGTTCAGTAATAAGAGTAACCAGTCCAGTAGGTCGTGCACTCAGCCATGCACTCGCATCGATGTCATCGCGGGCTCTTGCGTCTTTTATGTTTTTAAAGGTAACGTAACCAACCGAACTATACATCCCATACATGTTTATGTCGCGAGCAGTACGCTGTGTAAATCTCAAGTAGTGCGCGCGCGTGTTGCAAACATCTATTAGTGCGCTGTACTGGTTGTCGCAAGAATATATAGACAGTTTCTATTCCTGCGACGCGATGTGACGTCGCGATAAACCACACTTATTAATCACGCCCGATACTGGTACGTTATTAAAAATAGATGGCCGAGTGCAGAGAGTTTTTTTTTTTCATTCATCGCGGGCTCATGCCTCATATTGTGAACCAGGCTTAAGAGCATTCCCCCGCGCCACCGGAGGCAATTAGTTTCGGTAGCATTAATGTAGTGTTGCAACTAGTCTCGTACCCAGACGCAACTACGGATGGATTACATCACCGCTACGCGAGCAGTGGGTCTGTACAAGTTTCCCGCGCAATGTTGGGGCGACCAATCAGATTCGAGGCATGCGCTACTTGCGTACTCGAGTTATTAATCGACGTTATCTGTTATGGCGGTAACGCTAGAGATGGATGATGTACAGTTAAAACGTGTTATTCAGTCAGCGGGTGAATGTATGGGGTATGCCAAAGTAATGGACGAACAGTTCCGAGTTAAGATGACGCGGTCCGTGGTCGGGACACGCTTACCAACAGGATATGGGAAGTCTTTAGCTTTGTTACGGTGTTCTGCTATGGGTACTTGACGAGCTATCGGTTCGAGAGGTACGAAGCAAGCCCCTCACAATCGCCCCAAAAAGGCAAAGAGCGAGAAACGATGCCCAGCCGATCCTTAACTGGTAAATTGGTCGGCTGCATAGAACGAGAATTAAAAATGCTGGGGTGAGAAGACGCTTCTAGTAGTTACTTCTATATACGCTGGACGTGTTTATCTAAGTGAATAATTACTCATTGTCACTAGCTATTTTAAATACTAGCGGGCATGAAACAAAAATTACTATTATTTCGTCGATGACCCTATCGTAAGCCTTTAGCTGAATAAAATTATATTCTATCGCATTAAATTGCGCCTTTCTCGTCGAAAAAGAATGTTTTTATTAATTTTTTCTATATCTGTTGTGGATTTGGTATTTTATTTTATATTTCTACGTGATCATGATCACCTTCATTGCCTGCGCGCGTCACACACACACACGCACACACACACACACACACACACACACACACACACACACACACACACACACACACACACACACACACACACACACACACACACACACACACACACACACACACACACACACACACACACACACACACACACACACACACACACACACACACACACACACACACACACACACACACACACACACACACACACACACACACACACACACACACACACACACACACACACACACACACACACACACACACACACACACACACACACACACACACACACACACACACACACACACACACACACACACACACACACACACAGTCGTTCCGGTTCCGACCAATAAAATTATACAGAACTGCCTGTCAGCTGCGCGTACTACAAATATATTAATAGCGCCATGATCATGAATTGCAATTTTATTTCAAATATCGGCAATGGTATATAGAAACTATTCCTAGCGACATTTATAGCTATGCAACTAACAGCATGCAGTCATCTGTTCGATACGGTCATCTTGCTCAGTGCCAGATCTCAAAATTTTTACCCCAGCAAGGTTCGTATTTGTCCTGTGTTGGAGGAGCAGGGCCTGGACACGTGGCGCACTTAGGAGTACCCTCAACAAAGCTCAGGAACTGATTGTAAGCAATGTGGTAAATGAACACGTTGTCGTTAGACGTGATGACTTCTCCGTCGGATTTTCCTCTTGCGTAAATCCTGAACACCTCGCCCCAGCATTGAAACCAAGCATTGTCAGAAGAAAACCCGTTAGCCGAAGTAGGAGTACCAGGGCACGGAAGTGCTCGTCCATTGCATTCGAAAAGAGAGAGCCAGTTCCCGCTCTGGCGAGGGTAATGAAACCCAACGATGTCTCCGACACGGACGAATCCTGGACCGTCCTTCCTATATATCTGGAATACTTCACCCCAACAATTGGTGAGGTCCACATCATTCACGTAGAGACCGGGGCATGTTGATCTGACGCATTGTCTGCTGCTACCGAGATATCAGCTAACCCATTCTCGCTTGGAGTACAATAGTTGCAATGATACGGTGCTGCCTTGGGTCAGAGCTGCATATGCATATATAGAAGAAGAGGATGAGTAAATAATGGCGCATGCACGGATGCAGGTTGGATCTTAATATGTATCGTCTCGCGGCTTGCTCGGTCCCTACTATGCAATTGATACTGCATCTATATATTCATCGGTATACAAATTCATAACTGTCGTTACCTCCTCCTATTTCTGCATCCAATTCCTCTTCGAAGACGCTCTGTTCATTCCCACCATTCAGCTGTTTACGGTAGTCATCGAGGATTGGTGGTGGCCCCTCTTTCTGCGGGGTAATTAGATCTTCGTCTGAGGCCTGTATCTCGGGATACTTGAATCCTGCTGTACCAGAGTTTTATGCAAGTGTTTGCATTGATACACTCCAATATGTTGGCTGTGTGACAAAGACCAGCTTTAATCACCAGACTGCCTGTTAAGTACACTTACATTAGTATATTTATGCACAATGAATACTACTGCGCATGTGCGTGCATGATGTCACTATGTCCGTACGCTACATTACTCCCCCTCCCTCCTCTTTTGAATGGTTCGACATTACACATCATAAATATTCTGTCCCAATTTATCGGGCTTTCTGCGGCTTCGTGTCGATCTTCTTGGCACAACTGGTTCTTGTCCTTGTTCTGCAACAATTGGCTCAGCAATTTCTTCAGCAATTTCTTCTCCCGGTGCAGCCTGCTGTTGCTCGACCTCCCTGTCCTCTTGGACTACTACTTCCTGGGGTTCAACAGGAACAGGAACCTCCTCATGGTCCACCGGATCATTTCGACGCTGATCAGGTCTTTTCCCGGGAACAATGTCAATTTCAACGTCATCTTCCTGCTCGCCATTACTTGAACACTGAAGAGGCAGTACTTCTTGTTCTTCATCTCTCTTTGATGAATGCACGTAGGGTTTCAACCTGTCGAAGTGTACGACACATTTCTTTCTGGGATGATCCCTATGTTGGATTTTAAGGAGTACTTTCCCTAGCACATCTATCACCTTATACGGGCCCTGCCAGTAGCGATGAAGCTTTGCCGACTTCCCTTTTGGCACAGCTGGACAATGGAGCCACACGTGATCACCAATTGCATACGATGATCCATTTGTTGTTCTGTCATATATAGCCTTCTGACGTTGCTGTTGTAACTGCAGACGGTTGCGAACAAGCTGATAAGCCTGCTCCATGCGAAACCGCATGTCCTGAGCGTACTTGTTCACCTGCATAGGGGAAGAAGGGAGACGAAACATTACATCAGCAGGAAGACGTCCTTCTCGTCCAAACATCATATAGAAGGGCGTGCAGCCAGTAGATTCCTGCACACTAGTCCGGTATGCCATCATCACCATTGGAATATGTAAGTCCCAGTCACGTTCATTCTCTGTAGCAGCCATACTAAGGAGGTTCAACAAAGTACGGTTGAATCTCTCGACCAAACCGTCTGATTGAGGGTGGTAAGGGGTAGTTCTCGTTTTGACTACTCCCAGTAGCTGGCACACTTCTTTTAGCAATGCAGATTCGAAATTTCTTCCTTGATCGGTGTGAAGAACGTCTGGCACACCAAACTGGCACACAAAACGTGACACAAATAGTCCAGGCACAGTCCCAGCTTCCATATTAGGCATAGGGTACGCTTCAACCCATTTTGTAAAATAGTCCCCCACAACCAGTACATACTTGTTACCTCTGTCGGTTAGTGGGAGGGGGCCCAAGATGTCCATGGCAACTCGTTGTAGAGGACACCCGGTAAGGTCGCTCTGTAACGGGGCTCGTCTTTTTGTTGATGGAGATTTTCTAGACGCACACATCTCACAACTTTTGCACCAGTCTTCTACGTCCTTGCGTTGGCCTGGCCAGTAGAACCTAGATCGAATCTTTTCCAGTGTCTTTGTCATGCCAAGATGGCTACCACTTGGCGAGTCATGACATTCCTGTAAAATGGTTTTTACCAAAGCTTTCGGTAGCACAAACTGCAGATGCTTGTTAAGCCCTTTTCCAGGAACGTCTTCCCATTGCCTGTAGAGAACTCCCTCCTGAAGCATAAGGTGGCTACTCTGTGCCCACAAGGTTTGTACCCAGTAACTGCCATAACTGGGTAATTTGGAGGGAACATTTCCATTTACAATCCATGTGGTCACTTGCATTAAATCGGGATCTGACTGCTGTTCCCGCTTTTGATCGATAAATGGTAGAACCGGTACCCAACTACTCATCGCTTGAAATACCTCCGTAACACTGTTAGTGACGTCATTGCTTTCTTCTTTCTTTATCTCTGAAGGGACCGCGATTGCCTCGGAATCTTGACGGCCACATTGCTTGCAGGGCAGTCTTGACAGTGCATCTGCGTTGCTGTGTTTCAGCCCAGGCCGATGTTGAATAGTGAAGTCATATTCCGCAAGAATTTCAAGCCACCGAGCAATCTGGCCCTGGGGATCTTTGAAATTCTGCAGCCAACGGAGAGAATTATGGTCAGTTCCAATAATAAACCGCCGCCCCCAAAGGTACGGACGAAAACATTTCACTGCCCACACCAAAGCCAACATTTCCCGTCTTGTGGCACAGTATTGCTTTTCAGCTTTCGACAAAACCCTGCTAGCATACGCAATGACTTGCTCGAGCCCTTCATGTGCCATGCAGGACGGCACCGATACCCTCCTGGCTGGCATCAGTATCCACGACAAATGTTTGGTCAAACTGTGGAAAGGACAAAATGGGAGGCAGTAACAACTTCCCCTTTAAACTGGTAAACGCTTCTTCGCACTGTTCTGTCCATTGCCAAGATTTCGTCTTCTCCGTCAATGCATGCAGGGGAGCTGTTATCTCGGCAAAGTTCTGGATAAACTTTCTGTAATAGGAGGCAAATCCAAGAAACTGCATGGCGCAACGTTTCGTGATTGTTGGGCACTGGCCAATTTTTAACACAACTCGTTTTCAGAGGATCAATCTCAATGCCTTTCTCAGACACCACGTACCCCAGATATTGAACACTTTTGCGAAACAGTTGGCACTTACTAGGTTTTAATTTCAAGCCAGCTTCGTTTAACCTTCTGAGCACGTCTGCCAGGCGAGTAAAGTGTTCCTCCACTGTCTGGCTAAAGACGATTATATCGTCCAGGTAAACCAAGCAGGTACTCATACTTAGACCAGCTAATACCAAGCCCATCAACCTTTGAAAGGTGCTAGGTGCATTGGTCAACCCAAAGGGCATCACACGGAACTGGTGGAGACCAAAAGGGGTAACGAACGTGGTCTTCTCTTTATCAGAAGGATCCATCTCCACCTGCCAGTATCCGCTGGCCAAGTCAATTGTCGAGAACCATTTTGCTCCTGCAAGGGTATCTAATGCATCGTCAATTCTGGGTATGGGATGTACATCTTTTTTTGTTACATCATTGACACGACGATAATCGACGCAGAACCTGAACGAACCGTCTTTCTTCTTCGCCAGAACAATGGGCGATGACCATGATCCATCAGCTGGTTCAATGATCCCTTGCTCTAACATCCTCTGGATCATTTTTTTGGACCATGTCTCGCTGATGGAAAGGCAGCCTGCGAGCCTAAAGCAATTGCCATCTAAGAAAATACAAAAATATTGTAGCTCGCCTTGTCTATGAAGTGCACACAAAGGCTTTAGCCGTTCCCTCTGGTGGATAGTTCAGTCCAAGACCTTTTCTGAACCCTACCGCAATCGTATAGGCGAGTCTCCAGCAACAAATCCGAGCGCTAAGAAACTGTTGTACCAAGTTGTTGACATCTTTTGGTAGAGCATGGAATGCTAATACTAACCTTATCATTGTTACAAGTGATAAAAACATTTTCTATGCGAGAAGGTTGGTGGTATATAGGAATCAAAGGCGGTGGTGGTGTAAAAAGCAAGGGAACAAGGCTTGTGATTGAAAAGGAAAATTGAAATAGACCTATATTAGCAGCATGTCATGTTTAACTGTGCGCGCTAATATAGGTCTATTTCATTTTTCCTTTTCAATCACAAGCCTTGTTCCCTTGCTTTTTACACCACCACCGCCTTTGATTCCTATATACCACCAACCTTCTCGCATAGAGAATGTTTTTATCACTTGTTTCCTACATTTTTTTGGTGGATTTAGTATTGCATTTAGTTCTTGAAACTTATGTACCCATGTAGCAAGAATATCATATGACATTTTTATTTTAGAATCACGTGGCCATGCAATTTTTTGAGGTGTGGGTGTACCATTAAAACACACAGAATTATTATTTAAACAATAAATACCACTTATATAGCTAATAAAACCCAGGAGCGTGTCATGCATCTTGTATATCCTGGATCAGGATATATACTGCTGTATATTTTGGACCAGGATATACTGCTGTATCCAGGATATACAGCAGGTAGAGCAGGTGGAGCTAATCCTGCAGCTGGAATGGAATGACTCCTGGACGTGGAGCAGGTAGAGCGACTCCTGGACCTGGACCTGGAACAGGTGATTTAAACAACCGTTAGTTAAAACATAAAATTCAAATCCTCCACTGGCAAGTGAAGCCATATAATACATCAGACAAAGATTACATTTACCCACTGATCTCACGCTATTATCAGATAAACCATGCCACAATACGTTGTCACAGCAACTTTGACACTATTATCAGATATAAACTATGCACCACAATACACATTATTACGAGATTGTCAGCGAACAGCGCATGCACACATTTCAAACAGCACTAAAAGTGGAGAGAGACTTAATATCTACCGCTGTAACTATTGCATAAAATATTCCTTCCATTTTAGCGATACACTATACATGCTATAATTTATGTCCAGATCCAACATTCATGGTGTAACGCACCTTCGGGTGGTCGCTTTGTTGGTCCTATCAGTAGTGCGCTTGACACCTTGTCGTGTCTTGTATTGCACTCGTTTGGCATATCTGTAGGTGTACGAGTGGCTAGTTGTTGCCGGGTTTTTTTTTTTTCTGTAAGGGCGGTGGTGGGAGAGACACATTCTAATTGGAGCCTCTTGCTTCACATATATCTGCTGTAGACTGTATACCGTAGTATCTGATCGCGTATGTATAGTTCCGCCGACAGAATTCGA
The DNA here is from genome assembly GCA_963681505.1 of Eunapius fragilis. Taxonomy (NCBI): domain Eukaryota; kingdom Metazoa; phylum Porifera; class Demospongiae; order Spongillida; family Spongillidae; genus Eunapius; species Eunapius fragilis. The sequence continues at coordinate 11,878,417 of OY811971.1, forward strand.
AAGTTATGCTATAAGAAGCTATAGCATAGAAATCAATTCGGTCAACGCAATTATATGCGATAGTGTCGGGTACTTAGGTGTATGGTAGATTTTGGCTTTCATCTCAAGCTGCGTAACGAATGATAGAGCTGAGAGCAACGCACAGGTGTCATGCAGAAAATGATACCTTGAATATTCGTCAGGAGGCTTCCACATCACTGCTCCATTCCGTTTCTTAACCATTTGGCAATATGGTTGGATATTTATACATGAAGCCTTAGGGACCCTGACATCATCAAAAAGGCCTCAGAGACAGATGCTCTTAGATTCAGTGCGTATACCTCTAGCTTCCACAGCGTGCAGGAATATTAAGAATTGAATCACGCCCACGACACGTGGCTATTATTAAATTATTGCATTTAAAAATAGCTAGCTGATGTAATTGGGTATTTTTAACCGAATACCAAATGAGGTACTATTCGCTTTAGTTAATTGCCCGAACAGTTAGGCGTTTAACAGACCCCTGAAGATAACCTACGGACGCATCGTGAAGCGATTGGTACACTTGGCGTGCTTTACAAACGTTCCTGTCGTGAGTCATACTCTCCGGAAGGAAGAAGAAGAAGAATAAGAAGACGACGGAGGAGAAATTTTAGGTGGGACTGGGTACGGACGATGGGGACGAGTATTTTTGTTCTCTAAAAGTACACCGTCTTATGACACAGATACAGCGCAGAAATGTTCTCCTTTTTTATATCGCTCGATTGCCACTAAGAGCAAAGTGGCCCGATTCTTAAATGTCCCGCTAGACGTGAGTGACGTTTTTATAATGACATTGATGACACTGCAGGATTCCTATATGGAACCTAATCGCGTAGGTTCCAATATATGGAACCTAATCGCGTAGGTTCCGATAAGTGCCACGTGAAGCAGTAACAAAGTGCGAAGCCGTAAACAAAGGCAGGTGGTAACTAAGGATTTAATGGTGTCGTTGCCAGGTAATTAGCAATTCATTGCAGGCGTAGATTATTGTCTTTTCAATGCAACGTAACCCCCGTGAGCGTGCACTGCGCTTTAATATTAAATAAACTGACCATGAAGAAGTGACGTAATGAAAGTTCAACATCCAATAGTTTGCATCAGGGCCGCCAAGAGTCAGCCCGGGCCTGGGGCATATTTTTTTTTCGGGCCCTAGCCTAATGAATCTCATCAATCTCATTAAATCCATAAACGCTATCACTTTTATCAAACCCATGTTGTTTTAGCGTACTCTGCCCTTTGACCCCTTCAGCACGCATTGCTTTTTCCCTTCTTTTCTGGGCGCCTGATTTGTGATGGTAGCTCATTCCTGCTGCTCGTTAAATAGAAAGTGTAAACCAAGACGCTGATTGGTTACAACGGTCTGGGCCCCGAAACTAATTAGCTACTAAGCCATTCATTATCGACCAGGTCTGAGGGGGCGTGCCTAGTGACTAATAAAGGGCGTGGCTCTAAAGACCCGGGCCCCATTGAGGCCCGGGCCCGGGGATTTTGCCGCCCCCCCCCCCCCTCCCTCATTGGGGCTGGTTTGCATCAGTGCGCTGAGAAAATCTCAACTAGTGCGCTCAACTAGTGCGGGGTGCAAACCTCAACTAGTGCGCTGTGCAAACGTCAAGTAGTGCGTGGCGCAACAGTCTTAGTGCGGGACCTACCGGGCCACCGTTGGACCATGAGGGAGGCGTGAGGGAGGAGGGTGACATGGTAGACCATGAGGGAGGGGGGTGACATGGTGGATCATGAGAGAGGAGTAAGGGAGGAAGGTGACATAAGGGAGAGGGTGACAAGGTAGATTATGAGGGAAAGGGTGACAGCGTGGACTATGAGGGATGGGTGAGGGAGGAGGGTGACATGGTGGACCATGAGGCAGAAATGAGGGAGAAGGGTGACATGGAGGACCATGAGGGACGAGGGTGACATGATGGACCATGACAGAGAGGGTGACATGGTCAACCATAAGGGAGAGGGTAACATGGTGGACCATAAGGGAGGGGTGAGGGAGGAGGATGACATGAGGGAGGGGTGAGGGAGGAGGGTGACATGGTGGACTATGAGGGAGGAGGGTGACATTGTGGACCATGAGGGAGAGGTGAGAGAGGAGGGTGACATGGTGGACTATGAGGAAGAGGGGGTGACTTGGTGGACCAGGAGGGAGGCATGAGGATGGTGGACCATGAGGGAGGGTGAGGGAGGAGGGTGACATGGTGGATCATGAGGGAGGTGGGTGACATGGTGGACCATGATGGAGATGGTGACATGTCGACCATAAGGGAGAGGTGAACATAGTCGAACATGGGGGAGAGGGTAACATGGTAGACCATGAGGGAGGGGTGAGGGAGGAGGGTAACATGGTGGACAGGAGGGTAACATGGTGGATCATGAGGGAGAGTAGGGAGGAGGGTGACAAGGTGGACTGTGAGGGAAAAGGTGACATGGTGTACTATGAGCGAGGGGTGAGGGAAGAGGGTGACATGGTGGACCATGAGGGATAGAGGAGGGTGACACTAGTAACCACTTCCAATCTGAAGTGAGAATTTCCAATTCCAGATTTTTTTCTTGACAAAGATGATTAATTGCTATACTAGCTTGCAAATAGGTGATCTGAATTACATAATGTAAATGAATTGAGGAAATATTTTAATAATGATCTGTAATGATCTGTAAGTTTATACAATTTCACGTTGTCACTATTAATTACCATCTTTCATGTATAATTAATATTGTCTCATGAAGCCAATGAAGTGCAATTTTCTTTGCCAATATATATCATAGCATATCACCAGTCAATACTCAATACTTTCATTTGAAGCCACAGTTTCTTCCATGTCATCTTTCCATGCATTGCTTAGTTGAAGAAGTGATTCTGCCCCATTTTCATTTGCATGTCTTTAGTTTTTTCCAGCACTGACTGGAATGCCTGAAACAAAGAAGTGAATTGTTCTTCAATGACTGAAAAAGATTAGTTCTTGGTACAGGTGTGATCCGAAGCAGCGACTACTAAAGGTTCTACTAACTTCTGTAGTGAAAAGGGGCCTGCATGAAGAATGAATAACAATAACCAATTGTAACCAGAGTACTCTTCATGCAATAATGGTATAAATACCACTTGCAACTTGATTATGTGTATAGTATGCCATTTGCACTATGAACTGTGATCCTTGAAGTAGTGCACAGGCACGTGCGGGTATACTTTAGTGATGACAATGTTATAGCACGACAAATTTGCGGCAGCATTAATTGCTTTAATACCACGTATGACCGTAATTGTCTAAATATATATAACATAGAGGTTATAAACTAGTCATATTGCACACATGATGCTAGAATAACTTACGTCTTCTTTTTCCAACCCATCTTTCACTAAAGTCAGAGCACATCCAATAAATGGTCTTACATTCTTCTTAATGTCTTCAAAGGAGAGTAGGGTAATCGTCTGAGGAATTAACAGTGTTAGAGATGTTCGGTCCTCTGAACATAAGGCTGTGGTTCTCGCATCAATTTCATTGTTCCCACCAGCTTGGAACTGCATTTATAAAATATTCGTCATTGCAAATCATTTAACACAAATTCACTTACTTTAGTGCCTTAGCAAACCATTTTTAGGCCTTAATTGGTTAATTCAGCATTGGTTTGAGATATTAGTATGGCCTTTAAACCAGCCATATTTGAACCAATAGTCTGACCAAAATTTGAACCAAATTGGGGCAGTGTCCAGCCTTCTAGATAGTTTTTCAAATTTTCAAATTTTTGGACTACAACACGATAATATCAAACAGTCCTTACTCATCCAAAATTGGGCTATTCATCATAAAGCTATTAGGTACTGGATTTATAATTTGATAAAGTATCATAGGGCATGATTTTGCTGAACACTGTTCCAATTATTTTCTACAAGGGATTTTCAAAGCACTGTTTATTCAAGGCTGAGAAAGAAGACCTTGAACTCACTGGGTTTTTGTTTGAACCACTGTAACCTGCACGGAATATGTTCGCCAAATCCACCTGGATATTTTCTGTTCTCAGGTAGGTATTTAAATGGCTAAATTATATGTAGTGATGTGTCCATGAAGATTTCAATTAGCTCCCGCCCCCCTTCCCCCACACACATACGGAATCCTAAAGCATTCTCCTGTACTCCTGTACTCCCATAAGGAGCAATGCAAGAACACTTGAGGGGCAGTGGAAACATTCTGCAGGAAGGAAACTCATTATGAATAGGCGAACACACCTACACACCAAAGACACACCAGGGACACTTGTACTCACTTGAGCTGAGACATCTAGGGCACATAGAGGGGTTGCGATATAATAGCCACTGATGTTGGACAGGCTGGGGTATAGACGAACTACCCTTTGTTGTAGAAATAACTTTCAATGCGATCGTAAACGTTGCTGGTCCTCAAGGTTCAATACAAGAGCCTACCGTGGCAGTAATGATGTACTAAGGGCCTGGAGCTGTGAGATGGCACATAAGTTGCTAAGGGTTACCATACTGTACAGCTCCTGGCCCGTAGTGCGTCATAATAACTGCTCTCGTGGTAGGATCTTGTATTGGATCAACAGCCGGGTGTGAAATGTATGCATTTCACAGTTGAGTCATTACTTGGGTTTGCAACTTGCCTGTATTTGAACTGACATGACGAGGGCATATAAAGATGCACTTGCAGTCAAAGAGTTATTATCTACACACCAACACAGGAACGCACCTACACACAGGACACACCTACACACAGGACATGCATACACACCAGGGACACAGCTACACACAGGACACACCTACACACAGGGCACGCATACACACAAGGGACATAGCTACACACAGGACACACCTACACACGGGACACGCATACACACCAGGGACACAGCTACACACCAAGGGGACACACCTACACACCAAGGGGACACAGCTACACACCAGGGACACACCTACACACCAGGGACACACCTACACACCAGGGACACATCTACACACCAGGGACACATGTGTATGTGAACTGTGTTTCTTGGACTCAAAATTGTGCATGTGTGTGTATTTGTGAAAGGAACAGTGAGTGTTTGTGGACTAAAAGTGTGTGTGCTGTGAACTGCAGTGTCATGTGTGGTGTGTACACTGAACACTGTTTGTGTGCGCGATAGCACAACAAAACTGATTGATGCATGTCACAGAATTTGTGAATAGGGCACTGTAGTTCTAGTGCCCTATTCACAGCATGCATCAATCAGTTTTTGCTGTGAGGACTGAACAGTGTGAGTGTGTGTGAACTAAAAATTGTGTGTGTGTGTGTGTGTAGCATGTGCATGGGTGCATATGTGCAGTGAAAGTGTGTGGATGATTGTGTGTGAGCTGAAAAGGCACGTGTACAGTACTGAGCAGTGTAGGCATGTGTGTGTGAACACAATAGCGTGTGTGTGGACTGTACAGTGCATGTCATGTGTGTGTGTGTGTGTGTGTGTGTGTGTGTGGTGTGTGGAATAAGCCACGGACAGGCAGGAGTCTTAAAAAGTACTTTGTTGTAGTAGGTCTAAAAAACATTCGATGTGACCACGTACTATTTGGCGAGCGATATAATAGCCACGGAAAGGCAGACATAGAATTGAATCTTACAAATCTACTAAACTTTAAATGTTGTAGAAATAACTTTCAGTGCATCGCTCACATTTTTATAGCTGGCCTTCAATGCTCTGTCTATAGGCCCATGCAGACCAAATACTCCTTAGTTGTGACATATTTAGCTAGGGCCTGGCCTGGTCCACGAGAGATGTGACATAAATCGCTAAGGGTTACCTTACAATAAATCATATGTCATGAGAACTCGCCCATATATGGGCATTGCCATAAAGTGGTTTAGGACCTAAACACTCGTCATGCTCCCATATGAATCTAGGCCCTAAGTACGTCATTATTGTGCTCTCGTACTGCTGTTAAATGTATAAACTTTTTACAATCAGTGTATTGTGCCTAGTTAAGTGTAAGCGCGGCAGCATTTACCTGCAAGCTTCATATACATATATATATATAATTATATATATATATATAGATGTATATACAATTGCTTCCAGGAATGTGAGGGGAGTTAATTCCTTCTTAATACGTGTATGCAGTTATCCATTCCGTAATTGGCACTTACAACTGATGCTCAAAGATTCGGCCGCATAGGTCCGTATATGGTGAAGAATTCAAGTTACAATTTTAAAAATTCTACTTCAGAGTAACCACTCAGTTAGGCCCACGACCCAATATAAATTCCTTAATGCTAAATCAATGGGTTGCATGCACGCATTTGTCCTGGGGTGTGAAATGTATACATTTCACAGTTGAGTGATTACTTGGATTTGTCAGTGTCTGTATCTGATCTGATATGGACGAGGACATATAAAGATGCACTTGCAGCCAAAGAGTTTTTATCAACGTCAAGAGCACACCTAACCACCAACACAGGAACCCACCAACGCACCTACACAGGAACTCACCTACGTACAAAGACACAGCTACACAACTAGGACACAGCTATACATACCAAGGGTACACACCTACACACCAAGGGGATACACCTACAAACCAGGAACACACCTACACACCAGGGACACACCTACACACTAGGGACACACATACACACCTGGGACACACCTACACACCAGGGACACATGTGTATGTAAACTGAACAGTGTGTGTGTGTGTGTGTGTGTGTGTGTGTGTAGTGTGTTTCTTGGACTAAAAATTTCCATTTCTCATGAAACGTTCCATTTAATATTGTACTATGCCTTATTAACTTACCTCTTTAGAAGCTAAAAAAAACTCGTATCATCATTAAAATCAAAGCCTTTCGATCACAAACATATCCTAAAGGGGTACAGCTACAGGAGGGCGTCGGAGGTTAACTAATTGCCATTAATAATTGAAATACCTTGTTACCTTGTTACGGATCCGCCTTCGCGAATTCGGAAGTGCACATCTTAAATGCAAGTCGGCAGTTGCAAGAGATGTGGATGCCTTAGAACCAGCAATGGTACATCTGTATCGCCTGTGTGGCATGTTTATACATACGCGGCCATTTTTCGCATATAATAGACATGCTGGATGGTGGATTAATGAATGATTTCCATCTGCATAATCCTTGATACGATTGGAGCTCCTTGCATCGAGCCAGCCATGTCAATTATAGTGGAACGATATAAATCGTACATACACCGTATACGCGCGGCAGCAACCATGATTTTATACATTGGCTATACAAGTGTGTAAAAAGCATTGAACAAGTTTACTTGATACATGATGCACTTCGTAGCAAACAATCCTATGGTCAAAAGTTCAAATGGAGTATATTTCACGATAAAATACCGATTTGGACCCTCCCACATGCCAGTGTGTCCGTAGCTTCGAGCCGACCTTCGGTCCTCACGCCGATAAGACCAGTATGTTTCAATTATTATAGTAACGAGAAAGTTGGTGGGATATAGGAATTGGAGGCAATGGTGGTGTTAAAAGGAAGGGAACAAGGTTTTGAGAAAAGGGTAATGAGACAAAAATCCTATATTTAGCACTTCGTTTGGTTCTGTTACATTTACACGTGCTCAATATAGGATTTTTGTCTCATAACCCCTTTTCTCAAAACCTTGTTCCCTTCCTTTTAACACCACCATTGCCTCCAATTCCTACATCCCACCAACTTTCTCGTTAGAGAATGTTTTTCTTTACTTGTTTCCTCTATTTTTAAATTTTTTTTATCGATTATTAATACTGGCAAGTGCCCCCCCCTTCCCGCTTCAAATACGGTCACGAGCAGACGCCCGCTTTTGTTTGGGATCACTGTAAGGAACGCGGGAGAATTCTAACACGTCGTCTGCTCTCCACTTTGTTTGCACCATTCTAAATATACGTAAATGTCGCCATGGGAACGCTTCTATTTAACACTACGCATTACGTAATGATTACGTATGTCAGTTTTATGCTTTATTCATACATCTGATACTTGAAGATGGCCTTCCAGGAGATTCTAAAGCGATTGATATAACTTGCGCTCTTTAAAACCGTTCCTATCCCGAGTTATGCTCACCCGAGAATTAGAAGACGTCGACGTTGACGACGGAGAAGATTTGGCCTGGGGACGAGGTAAAACACGAACTTTTTTGTTCTCTTAAAGCAAACAGTTTGAAGACCGGAACAAAACATTAAAATGACCGTCTTTACCTTTTGGTTCGATAACAACATAGAGCAACACTATCCGTTTCTCGGTACGCGAGTTATACGCGGGTCGCGTTTTTTAATGATATTCACGACCCGGGTCAATTCTTATATTACTATCGTAGTTTTATCAGGAACTACTATCGTAGTTCCTGATAAAACTACGATAGTAATATAATCCGGTGTCAAAAAATAATCTTCAGCGGACCTTTTATATTTCATACTTCCCCCAAATTTTGACCATTTTCACCCACTTTACTCACGGATACGGTATTAAGTAAGGCACATAATTGCACATAGGCACAGCCACAAGAAATATCTGCTTGGCAAGAAGAACGTCTGACGAAAAGGCTGAAGCCATATTTATTAAACAAGGTGTGGTTGGTTGTGAGGCATACACACTGTATATGTGTGAAAGCTGACTAGGCCACCGATTTCACCACGTGCCAAATTACGGCAGTTGTAAATACTCTATAAATCATTTACACCTGTAATGCGATAGTCTGTTGTTCGGATTGGTATACATGTAATGCAACATAAACTGCTGTCAACAATTAAGGGACACTGCGATTTGAATACGCACCAATCATCCGCAGTTTAAGTAAAATCTCATTAAGTTACCTGATCCAGCCCCTTTCAGTGGCGGTACTAAGGGTAAATGCTGCCTCCATCTTAGGAACACTTTTAATCTACCATTACTACAGACTCTTAGCGTGGTTGCTTTAGTTAGTGTTTTTTTGTTATGTAATATTATATTATAAACTCCGTTAACGTGCTTTCGGAAGAACAAAGCCGCTCTTGACTAATGGTTTTCGCATGAATAGAAAAAATATCTATTCCTTTGTTGCTGTTTATTCAATGAAGTTTAATGTAGTTCAATGTGGTTAACAGCATAGCACGCAACACCCTCCTTCAGCGCATGCTCGGTTGCCCTTACGCGGCAACAGTAGGACGTTCTTTGTAGCTGCGACGCAGATATTCGTTTGCATGCCCTTGGACCCTTGGTCACTAGCGCAGATATCTTGACGGGTAAGCTGCGTCATGCCTAACTGATGCAATACAGCGTGGTCATATACTCACAGACGCGGTATACCCAAATATGCTTAGCGATTAGACGCATTTATTTATAGATCTTTACACCTACATACTGTGTAAAAAGGGTTGTTATACGTTGTATATAACATTAAGTAGCAGCGTATAACGCGGTGCGCATGGAGACGTTATATATACGCAATATTATACGTCTCCATACGCATTGTTATACGGTATCGTATAACAACCCTTTTTATACAGTGAGCTGCTCGCTAACAGATTCTAAGGGCCATGCATCCGCTTCTAACCGCATTGACAGCTCGGTAACTCTCTGTTGTGAATTACATGTACGCTTTAGCATTTAATTCTATTAACGGTCTGTGCATGCGGAAATGGCCAATGCTCAAATTTTATAAAAGCTACGATGTGCAAGAGACATACCCATCTGATCAGTCGACGAGAAACGGAAACAAAGATGAAGTTCTGTTTAGCTCTCTGCGTAGCTATCGCCATTGTTGGCGCAGCAAGTGCCCGAGCTCGTGTCAAAGGTATAGCCACCAGCCGTGCACCAAGCTGAAATGCATGCAGCCAGCATATTGGAGTGTCTTAATACATGCACTTACATAAAACTCTGGTACAGCAGGATTCAAGTATCCCGAGATACAGGCCTCAGACGAAGATACAATTATCCCGCAGGATGAGGGATCACCACCGGACCCTGATAACTTCCGTAAACAGCTGGAGCGCCAACCGAGAGTCTTCGAAGAGGAATTGGATGCAGAAATAGGAGGAGGTAACGACAGTTATTAATTTATATACCGATCAATATAAAGATATACAGTACATTGAATAGTAGCGACCGAGCAAGCGCGAGACGAACCGCGATAATATATTAAGATCCAACCTGCATCTGGTGCATGCGCCAGTATATTTACTCACGTCTTCTTCTATATATATACACATGCAGCTCTGACCCAAGGCAGCAAAGTATCTTTGCAACTATTGTACTCTAAGCGAGAATGGTATAGCTGTTATCTCGGTAGCGGCAGACAATGCGTCAAATCCCCATGCCCCGGTCTCTACATGAGTGATGAGGACTTCAACAACTGTTGGGGTGAAGTGTTCCAGATATATAGGAAGGACGGTCCGGGATATGTCCGTGTTGGAGACACCGTTGGGTTTCATTACCCTCACGAGAGCGGGAACTGGCTCTCTCTTTGGGAATGCAATGGACGAGTACTTGCTTGCCCTGGTACTCCGACTTCCGCTAACGGGTTTTCTTCTGACAATGCTTGGTTACGATGCTGGGGCGAGGTGTTCAGGATTTACGCAAGAGGAAAATCCGACGGAGAAGTCATCACGTCTAACGACAACGTGTTCATCTACCACATTGCTTACAAAGAGTACCTGAGCCTCGCGGGTGGTACTCCTAAGTGCCACCCGTGCCCAGGCCCTGTTCCTCCAACACAGGACAAATACGACGGTTGCTGGGGTGAAAATTTTGAGATCTGGCACTAAGCAAGACGAACTGCATGCTGTTAGTTGCATAGCTATGAATAGTCGCTAGGAATAGTTTTATATACCATTGCTGATATTTGAAATAAAAGTGCAATTCGTGGCGCTATGTATATAATATATATGTATTTGTACGCGCAGGTGATAGGCAGTTCTCTATACTCTACTTTGAATTGAGAGGAACAGGATCGGGTGTGTGTGTGTGTGCCGGTGTTTAATCGATTAATTTGTTTAGCTAAAGGTAGAGTTGTCAAACAACTAAATGAGGCAGCAGACACACGTGATAAATTAATTTTCCTTTTCCAAAATACCTTTCACCTGCATGCCGTTTTACACACCATTGCCTCCAATTCCAATTCCACAAACTTTCTCGCTAGAGAATGTTTATCTTTTACTTGTTTCCTCTATTTTTTTAATTTTATTGTCGATGATATTTGCGAATACTTCATGGCAAGTGTTGACAAGTCATAGTTATAGTGTAGCCTCTTTAATTGAAGCACTTCAATTACAGTCACGAGAAGACGCCCAGTTTTGTTCAGAATCAGCATTGCACCGAGCGCGGGAGTACTCTAACTCGTCGTCTCGACTTTGGAGGTATTCTTCTCGTCGTTTAGCTCTCCTCTTTAGTTGAGGTGAAGGCATTTTGTCTTAAACAAGGAGGAAAAAAGATACTCTCCGAACATAAGACCAATTGCTGCCGGTGAATCCCTGAGGTGACTTCCATGGAAATGCTACTGTGCATGCTGTGCTAAAAGACAAGGCATCAGAGTAATTTGAGCTTCTTCAGCTGGGTGTGGCTTGTAGATCAAGCTCAGATTGGATCATTCATGGCCTGATAAAAAAAAAGTGCATGGAAGAACACTGGATGGAAGATGACTTTGTTGTCAGTAGCAAAAATGGACATTCGAAACGCATTCTGCCTAGTATCAAGGCAGGCCTTCCTTGATGAATGTGCCAAAATAGCTTTTGCTATGGACAGAGTCAGCACCGGATTAAGTTTGCCATGATGATCAGCAGTAACCCTACTTTTCGGCAAGTCAGGGAAGCTCTCTTAGCAAGCCGAATAGCCAAACGAGTAAACGTGATGTGTGCTTCTCTACCCCAGTTACCAAACGTCTTGACAACCAGGGGAACACACACATCATGCCTCATTTAACACAGTAGGGGTGATTTGTGAAGTTACAGTGACATCCCATGCAGCTGGCCTTCCTCTCTCCACATCCGCTACCATGCAACACATCAGCTGGTCGAGTATGCCTAAGGTCAGGTGTTAATCAGCTACCATCCTCCACCTAGATTCCCAGGTGAGCATAGTATAGCGAAGGTCAACAATAGGGACAGTGTCCAGCAAAATCACCCTTCTGGGCAGTTTTTCAAGTTTTCAAATTTTTTGATTTTCCGAGCTTCTATCAAATGGTTCTTACGCATCCTAAATTGGAATGTCCATCATAAAGTTATTAGGCACTGAATTTTCAATTAGCCATACATTTCAATGCGAGCGTTACTTTTTTTTTGCTTGTCCTGCAAATTTTGAAAAAAGTATCACTGCGGTGATTTTGCTGGACACTGTTCCAATTACATCTCGCAATCGATAATGGCACATCACACATCCCCTGCCCATCTGCATGTCAGTGCTGCAAGATGGCCTAGAGGGTCAAGTGCAATGTCTGGGCAAAGTGGAAATAATGAACCCCTGGACAAATCATGGCCTTGCCAACATTTTATGGCTACCAAAAACTCATTTGGTTCCAAGTGGAGGCCAAGTGCAGCAGGTGCTATCACAGACAACCAGGGAGCAGAGTGACAGACAAATCACATGCTTTGTTGGCAACTGATGAAGACATAACAATATCTAAACAGAAATGGCATCAGATGGAAGGACCTGGCTATTAAAAAGAGTAATGGCCTGTAAAAGATACTGTCACCAAAGCCAGAGGAGCACACAGAAGCATAAATGCTGCACTAGAATGGCGAGAAAGAGATCGCAAGCCAAAGTCCCCGTAGCGTAGACTATGATGGACCTGCAGGCTGCAGCCATGTGGAATCGGAGGTTCCAACATAATCTCACTGTCCGCCCCGCCGGTGCTTATGATAACGGTCGTACACTTGACATTTTCCGACGACATTTGACCGATCAAGGGTAAATGGCAGCAAAAGAGGTACGAAGCCTCTTTCTATTCATACTGTACAAAAGTGGATAGCCGAAAATGAAAAGGAGCTGGCAACAGCCGTATGGATTTCGTACGAGCGAGCCTACCGCGATAGCGTTGCCACTTTAAAATGCAAAGTAGGTGCAATGCACGAAGCGAAGATCATTGGAATGAGAACCTTCGATCAGTCGTGCATGCTTTTATAGATGGTTGTAGTAATTTGAAGCATCAGCTTTTATAGAGCACGCATCATCTGTGATGCACCAAAAATCTATGGTGCTCTACAAAAAAAGCCTGTCTGTTTCAGTAACAAAATATGCTCCAATTGCTAATACCCTTAGTACACTCGATGAACGTACGGAAGCAATAGTAATGCGGAAATTTAATATTGCTTACGCAATTTTTAAAGAAGGGTTTGCATTTACAAAGTATCTACTCTCAGACTGTGTGAACTAGAGGAGAAACACGGTGGGGATTTGGGGTCAGGATACAAGAACATTATTGCGTGTACTGAATTTGTTCACTACAGTTGTAGCCCTAAGGGAGAGCTTGTTTCAAAATTAGCTGGGGCTAGGTTTTTAGTATACAAGCTGATGGCTCAAATGATGCAGGAATGATTGAGAACGAACTCTTCCTGGTTCTCGTCTTAGACCCTCACTAAGATGGCATGCATAATGCATGTGTGTGGTATTTGCACGCCGCGAACACGTACTCGATCACAGGTAACCACCAGACAACACATGTTGCTAAGGATTTCATCCATATGATTCCTGGATGTGCATCGTGGAGAATCTTGATCACTGCTTCTCTTGCAGCTTCGGGAACTACCACCCTGTTACCCCATAGAATACAATCATCTAGAACGCTTAACTCAAGGTCACGCTGCTTGAAGGGACAAAATGTAGGATCTTCGGAAGAAGCAGAACTCCAGGTTCCATGTTGAACCATACCACGAACATGGGAAAGAACTGGATCCTTGTTCTTGGTAGTGGAAGCAGATATAGGCTCTTTGCTCAAATCCAAAGCTTCCAACAGCCTAGCAAAGGTAAATGACTAAGGGCATCTGCATTGCCTTGCAACTTGCCAGTACGTCAAACAATGGAGTAGCTGTAGGCACTAAGGGTGAAAGCCCAACGTTGTACCCTCGAAGATGCCATTGGAGGAACAGGTCGCTCTTCATTGAATAAGTATTGCAGTGGTTTGTGATCAGACAAAATTGTGAAGTATTTGCCATAACGGTACTGGTGAAATTTATCTACCCCAAGCACTAAGCCAATGCCTCCTTGTCTAACTGTGAGTACTTGCGTTCAGCAGGAGCCAAGGTTCGAGAAGCATAAGCAATTGGACGGTCCGATCCATCCTCAAAACGGTGAGACTGTACAGCATCCAAACCGTACTCCGATGAATCACAAGCGAGAACTAACTCTTTGTCTGAATCGAAGTGAACTAGGAAGGAAGAGGAAGTGAGAAGATTCTTAGCTTTCTGGAAAGCTGATTGCTGTAACGAATTCCAACACCAATGATTACTGTTCTTCAAGAGGTCGTAAAGTGGTGCAAGTGTTGAAGAAAGGTTTGGCAAGAATTTGCCATAATAGTTCAATAAGCCTAAGAAGGATCTTAACTGTGCAACATTGTTAGGAGCTGGAGCTTGCAAAATGGCTTGTTTTTTTTTTTCAACAGTGGGCTCAATACCTTTGGCAGAAATGCGATGACCTATAAGTATTCAACGCAAGAAAGGAAGAAAAAACACTTAGAAAGTTTCAATTTAACACCACTATCTTCCAAGCAAGAAAATACTCTCTCTAGGGTTTGGACATGATCACTCTCAGAAGAACCAGAAACCAGAATGTCATCAATGAACACCAAAAACACCAGGAATACCCCTTAGCAGAGTTTCCATAGTGCGTTGAAATATAGCAGGTGCAGTTGCCACCCCCAAAAGGTAACCGATTGTAACGGTACAACCCTCTGTGAGTAGAAATGGTCGTGAACGGTTTTGAGTCCTCATGGAGTGCTAATTGAAAATAAGCATTTGATAAATCCAGCTTGGAAAAGAATTTCCCCTTTCCTATGGAAGCTAACAAATCGCTCACGCGAGGTAAGGGATAGGACTTAATGCTTGCTGCTGCACGGTTTACAGTTAGTTTAAAGTCACCATGCACAAATACATACAGTACCATCGTTTTTTACTACAGGAACAATAGGCGATGCCCAATTGGAAAAACAAACGGATTCAATGATTAATTCCAAGATTATATGCTTAGGTGTTTAAAAACAGGATGATGATTCACAACAAGAACAGGGCACCGGGGGCACGTGCCCCCCCCCCCCCCCCCCCCCCCCTTTCGTTCGTCTAATTATATATTCATAGTTGCGCAATATAGCGTTTTAAATTGCATTTTGAAGGTGCAGCAACAAAAAGCGTCGGGCGGCACCGGGGGCACGTGCCCCCCATTCAATAAACATACGTCATTCACGTGATGTAACACTTGTTCTCTTTTATCTGTTCTCGGTGTTTTCTGTTGCTAGAGTTTGAACTTTCAAGAGCGTATATGTGTTGTTGAGAGATCGGTTCGTCATGAATTGCGCAAGACAAAGCTCAATCATGCGGTTTGTAGCGAAAAGGTCATTCTATAATTCATACTTAGCGCATGCACCAGGGGCGGATCCAGAATTTTTTTGCGAGGGGGGGCAAAGGGGAGGGGCGATAATAATCATGGTTTGGGCGTGGCTACGAAATATTGCGCGTAAGAGAGGAAGATGTACCCGGGGTCTAGGGCTTTGCCCCAGCCGCTTTTTACTGTTATCATGTTACTTCGGCGCGTTTTCGTTGTATTTGTATCATCAGGGCGACGTAAGACACCGCCCCTTGTAGCTATGAATATTTAATTTCTAACTTGGCGGGGGGGGGGGGGGGGGGGGGGGGGGCAAAACCCAGTTTCCCCCCCCCTGTATCCGCCACTGTGCACATGACTGCGTGGTGCACAAAAAAAAACCACAACAGCTGTTTGTGGTTTAAGAGACCCCTAACTACATATGACAGTACATTTCAATTTATTCCAAAAGGCTTCATAAGAATCATAACTGTTGAGCCTCCCACATGCAGGTCCAGTTCATGTGTGGAACCCGATGCGCCATCATCTTCAAGCCGCTTAGAACGCTTGTTCAAATTGACGACGATGATGTCAGTAGCGTGGGTCATAGGTAAATTGTAATGTTTTGGTTTTGTTTGGTGTTTGACCGAACATCTTCTTTATAGGTCTGATGTTGTTGTACAAGGAGGGAGTGCAGAAGAACATGACAGTATCATGATTCAAGGGTATATAAATTACAATTAGTGTTTGATTTTGTTTGATGTTTGAACATATTTAGGTCTGATGGTTTTGTGCAAGGAGGGAGTGCTGAAGAACAGGACAGTATCATGGTTCAGGGGTAAATTTCAATTATAGCGTTTGGTTTTGTTTGGTGTTTGACTGAACATATTTAGGTTCGATATTTTGCAAGAAGGGAGTGCAGAAGCTGCTCGTGGTTTCACACACTCTACTTACTGTGATATTGGGGAAGTGAAGGATCGACATCTTTTGAATGAAGAAGATAGGAAGAAGTTTTTGAAACACCGTTTTGTTCCCGCTCCAAAGTACAGATTCCCCAGGCACTATGATGAAAAATCACGAAAAAGTCGTGGATTTCGAGCTGAATGGTTTGACCAGTTTACGTGGTTAGCATACTCTGAATCACTTGATGGAGGGTTTTGCATGCCTTGTGTTCTGTTTGCTACAAGAGCGAGTGTCCGGGGATGTTCTTTTGGTTGCCTTGTAGAAACTCCTTTCCAGGATTTCAAGAAGGCTTTGGGAAAAAATGGGGTGATTGTGACTCATGAGCAATAAGATTACCACAAAGTATCCATGTTAAGAATGAGTTCCTTCAAGGAAAATGAACGCAATGCTGCCAGCAGGATTGATGTACAGATGCTTCAACAGCAAGAAAGTGAATTCTCTTTTAACAAAGCAGCTTTAGAAAGCATTGCTGATTGTTTAGTGTACTGTGGTAAGCAAGGAATAGCACTTAGAGGCCACCAGGATGATAGTACTGCCAATGAAAGTACTAACAAAGGAAATTTCAAAGCATTGCTTCAAATTTATGCTATACAAAGGATAAGGTACTGCAGAAATTCATAGAATCTTGCCCAGCCAACGCTCAGTATACTTCTAAAATTATTCAGAACGAATTGATCTCAACAATAGGTGGTATCATACGACATGTCAGTAACCTGTCCGTATTATAGTATAATTGCAGATGAACTTACTGATACCATTTCTAACCAAACAGTGCTTTCTCTGTGCATAAGATATTTAAAACATGATACAACAATCTGTGAAAGCTTTATTGATTTTGCTTATGTTGAGAGGTGAACTAGTGCTTCCCCAAATGATGCTATCTTTAAGCAGTTAGAAACGTGTGGTATTAAAAAGGAGCACAAGCCTATGATACCACATCAACTATGTCATCTGATACAAATGGTTTACAAGCTAAAGTAAGAGAAGTTGTACCAATGGCAATTTATTCACCCTGTAATGCCCACAAATTGAACCTAGTTATTTCAAATGCTAGTACACAAGTTAGAAATTGTGTTACAGCAATCAATGAAGCTTATTTCTTATTTAATTCATCACCTAAACGCTAGCGATTTCTAGAAAAGGTTATACCTTTGATCACAGATTCAAATGTAAAAAAACTTGTAGGGCTATGTAAAACAAGGTGGGTGGAACGATTTGAGGCATTTGAAAATATAATTGACTTAGCGGAATCAGTAGTCACAGTATGTGAACTGATTATCTCACCTCACCTTTACACTAATAATGACGATTATGAAGGCTGCACAGATGGCTGGAGTTGGGACTCTGACACTAAAACTAGAGCGCAAGGTATTTTAGCCTCATTTAGGAATTTCGAGTTTTCTGTTTGTATTGTTGCACTGAAGAACATTTTGATGCCCTTACGTGGTATAACATCCAAGCTTCAAAAGCGAGATCTGGATATATATGAAGCATTCTGTGATGTTGAAGGATGAAAACTGTTTTTCGTTCATGTATGGGTGAAGAGAGGCTGTCATCGTTGTGTCTGATGCATATCCATTATGATGTGCACATCGATAGTCGTGCTGTAGTATAGAAGAGTTCATTCGGAAGCAACCACGACGTCTCTTCTCTACTCTTTATCACAAAGACAAGTAACTCAAAGGGATTTTTTAAATCATTTTGTCGCAATTTTATGACTATACTGGCATGTATATATGTATAATCATAATGTAACATTGTAAATGCTCGTGATGCGCATGCATGCATGCTCACTAACTTTATCCGCTCCAATACACTTAAGGTCCGGCACATACATAGCATTCATGGCACCTTTGCCAGCATACTTAATTGATAATCGAGTTATATCAATTTTTGGATTAAAAAAAAAAACCTTTACATGTTCGTGTGTATGAAAAATAGTTAATTTTGCCAGCCCGTCTAATCTATGATTTCAAAAGCTTCCGCACCCACCCCCTTTGGTGACCCCCCCCCTTCGAAAATTCCTGCATCCGCCCCTGTTATCGTTAATAATTAACGGTTACAAGTATAGCCGAAGCTAGCTTGTAGTGACGTATCCAGAGAGGGTGCTTCGGGTGCTTCACTCCCATCGGCCAAAATTGTATAAACCGGTAATAAAGTATTTTAATAGAGTAGGCCTAGTCTCGTCCCCAGACCCAGATTCCCAACAGCTGCGGGTGGATTCCACGTAGCGGTGATGTAATCCATCCGCAGCTGTTGGGAATCTGGGTCTGGGTACGAGACTAGAGTAGGCCCTATGCCGAACCCCCCCCCCCCGCCTCACCCACTTATCGTACCTGGCCTGACCTGAATCACCCCCTCCCCCCCCCCCCCCCCCCCCCCCCCCCCGCTGAAATCCTGGATACGCCGGCCACTGCCGTAGTGAGCAGGTACATGTGTTAGTGTCGTGGTCCATTTGCGATAAAAAGTGATGCTTACTTCGCGTTTGCCTATCAGGATTAATATTTCAATCACACTAACAACGAAAGTCAGCCGGTCATTACGACAAATTAAGATACACACCCTCACCAGTCTGATGAGGTTATTTATATTGTTAATACACAGCCAAATTCTATTTATTGACCCAGACTGTACCCATACACACACCATATATGATAACATATATGGTATACAAGGTTGTGAACAATCTGGTACAAGGTATGTAGACAAGTCGACTGTCCGAGACTGTCGTATCAGCGTAAATCAGATTGTACAACGGCTTTGGATCAGAATGATAACATACGCTAACATAAATTTATCTTCCATATATGGATAGTGTTTACAGATATTAATAACGTAATTCATATTGTGGTTTTCCCTTGTATGGAAGAGGTTATTTTTACCATTCGTGACGTATCACAGTACACAATAAACATTGTAGGAATACATAGTGTTGCTCCAGTCATGTTCAAAAGTAAGTTTTGTCAGAGTAATTTCTTGCCGTTCTACGTTCTCAATTGTCTGTGTTTCCTCAGAGCGACAGCTAGCACCACATTCATGGACAACTGAGACTGCTCGGAGTATGTTTCTCCCAGATGTGGAGAAAATGGATTTGGTCAGCTCCAGCAGGGGACAGTCACACTCATTCACAAAGGGCCTTGCACCTTCCTGTGACTGCAGTTTCTGAAAGCCCTGAACAAGACACACCACACCTCCATCTTGCAACTTAAACACAGCTAACAAGATTCCATACAGCATCTAAAATTAAACATAAGAATAAGGCAATAGAAACTGCAACATTATGCATAGGTTAAGCTTACATCGCACTGTGGTGTTATAAGCTCTATGTAGTCCCCTGAATTTACCAAGCACTTCTGCTGTGACATGATAGCATGGTGCTCTATCACTTGGTCAGTGAGCTGAACAGATCCAAGCATAATGTTATAAGGTATCCCGCACTGCAACAACTTGTTGAGGGTAGTTGCATGTCTTCCAGTCGAAACAAGCGGCAACTCTGACAGATTGCATGAGCACTTTGATGCCTAGGCAAATGAGTACATGTTATATATGTACATGTGTCATGTGTGCATACCTTTCTTGGTGTTCCAGGTTGGTATATAGCTTTTCCAGCAAGGAGCTCTTGCATGGAAATACCGCGCATAATAGGTTGTACAAATGCAGAAGAGTACAAGTCTCTCAACGCAGTTCCACAACTTGGGATCTAACGTCATTAAAACATTTTAACATCACCAGTACTATACCTTTCACTTGTACCATGACACAAGTAGCGTAAATGTTGCAAAACACAAAACTTTTTTGCTATGTCTCGACTAGGTGCAAGCCTGTTTCCATGAACATTGTTATTCCGAACATGTGAATTAAAAGACTCAAACCTAAAGAGTTAAGTTTATTTGAAATGCATAAATACAAGGCAAATAATGGATACCTTTCAGCACTAAATGATGAAGAGGGTCCAAATTTCATCATACTGCTGACGAGATGAAGAATAAGATGGGTCTTCTGTTTTAGCAGCAGTGCAGGCATGTTCCGCTTTACAGCTTGAACAAACTCAATGCACACCTTGTTCCATTCCTCTGCAAGACACGGTTCGAAGAAATTGCAATAAGCAATCTTAAAAACCTGAGCAGAAAGTATTAAGTATCCACCATAATATATAATAATTATACATACCTTTAAATGTGCAAGTAGAACTTCCTTATAACCATCGCTTAGGTAGAGCCATAATATGAATGCACACATCTGGGACCACCCCTTAAAGTCTCGTCCGACAAAAGAGTTGTAGTATTGGCATACATTACCATACATCTTTGTACTGAAACCAGATGTGTTGAAGGCTTTGATGCGAGCTAGAATTTCTTTCCTTATCTTTGGACAGAATTCAGGCATTATGATCTTTAGGATATGCTTGCATGTACCCAGCAACAGTGTATGAAGCACTTCCACTGGTATGCACCTATTTGTGGAATTATTAAAATTATTGGTCACCATTCTTACACATACTTGGAGAGGTCAGCAGGGATGGAAACATGGAGAAGAGGATTGTCATCTTCTCTTAGACCAAATGACTTTCTCATCTCAATTTTCTCTTGTTCAGTATGCTGTGATATGATCACTGCCATCTGCTGCAAGGCTTCCTCCTTGCTACGTAGTGCGCACACAATGTCTGGGTTTTCAGTTCTAGTAGTCTAAAGTAGAATAAAATACCCCATGCAGTGTTAGCAGTTATAGGAATGCAATGATAGTAACTTGCCATGCAAATACGGCAGTACTTTAGTGCTTTACTGCCAAGATGATTCACTAAATCCGAAGCTCTTGGATTGTCACACACTATTACGATTAGTGGAGCAATCACTAGCACAACTTCTTGGAAATAAGCATCGAATACAAGTGTTCCCTCTGTCTCCAGTGTTGTCAGCTCTTGTGCTATAGGACCACTAAGATCCAAAGGAGAAACACTGTCAGAACAGCTCACGAAATGTATGTTCTCCAGTCTTGCATTAAGGTGCCGTGGAAGACCAGCTAATGAGACGAACCAGGACTCAAATTTGTGCCACTTTTTGGAACGATTTCCACTTGTATCGTCGGAAAAAAGAACAAGTGGTACCATCACCACCCTCTTTCCTGCTGCTTTAGATTTCAGATGATGTGGAGCCAAATAAGCAGCAGTTTCCTAATGAAAGGTAGTGTTACAAAATACATTTTGGTACTTTTTTATTTTGCATACCTCTAAATCCATTCTAGCAAATCCAGAGCCAGATGATACAAGGCGAATAATGTGACATGGTGGTGGGGCAAGGCCAACAATACTTGACACTGGGACACTTATTTTGTCATACAAAATGAGACTGTCACTAGAAAGATGGGTTACGGTAGTCGTTGGTACCATAATTCGAAACTGCTTGAGATCTAGGAGGATCTCGATCTCAGCAAAGATATCGCAACTACTTGAAGAAACCTACATACATTATAGTAAAATATAAAATGCGTGGTGGCAAACAATTTTTAATCACCTCTTGAAAGAACTTCACCACCACCCCTACAACTGTTCCCAACTCAGCAAGATTAAGATAAACACAATCCCTCAAAAAGATCGACTTGCCATCAGAGAGTTTAACCATGGGTGCAAGAAAGCGAGAGTCAGTGTTCCAGACACTTCCATGGTAAATCTCTCTGAAATAAAACACTATGACATGTTTAGTGACCATGTATGTGTTTACTTACGTATATGTGTTTTGCCCTTGCACTTGGTACCGAATGAGATTATGAGATACATCAGTTCGGCCGAGGCACTGTATAATTATTGATTGCAACGGAATGGAATAAAAAGGCAATCCATCGGAGCTAAGATGCTGAAGTATTTTCAGACAGTCATTAATATATGCAAAGTATGCGCAATGCAACCTACTTTAACAGGTGTTACAATATTGGGTAACTTGAATGCTTTGACACTGGCAAGACTTGGGACTGAAATTCCCATCTGCTTGAGAATGAACCAAACAAATGATAGGGTCTTCTCTCCCTTTGAATATAAGGGAAAAAATAATAAATAAAATTTATTATGCTTGGATAGCAACTTACAACTGGATGTGGAGAATGTACTAGTAAATACAGCAAAGCAAAAATCTTCGAGAGAAATGGAGAGTAACTGCCACTGCTTGAATTTTCCAATTCTAGATCCTCAAAACACCCCTCAAGAGTAGGGTTATCACTATCAGTGATATCTTCCTGATCATTTTCAGTTCCTTGATCACTGACATTTGGTTCAAATTCACCACACCACTCATTGATGCACGGATTGTCTGCCTGTGGAGCCTGCTTATCACTTGTGAAAATGTCCTACATATATTTTTACATTTATATATATGCACCACATTTATAACGCACTAGCCAACCTCTGCACAGTGGTACTGTTCCCACAAACGCGCCTCTTCAACAAAAGCCCTGTGAGAAAGGCTCTCAAGATGGCGCTTATAAAAACTCTGATACTTGAAGCTCTCTCCACAAGGTTCACAACGCAAACCTGAAATGAAATAAAATACACCAGTAGCCATAAGATAGTGCGAACAACCCCTTTCCCTATCAGTACAAATAACTCCATCCTCCTGAACCCCCGGCCATATCTACCGTTACGCATGGAACAGCTCGAGGAAAAAAGCACACGATTGCAGTCTCGGCGAAGGAAGGGGGTAATATTGGCTGTGCTGTGTGCACGTTTGTGTGTGTGTGTGTGTGTGTGTGTGTGTGTGTGTGTGCTTACGTGTGCGTGTATGCGTGCTTACGTGTGCGTGTATGTGTGCTTACGTGTGCGTGTATGCACGCTAATGAATCACGGTAGTGGGTGAATCAAGCTAGCTCCCTGACCGACAAATATTTATTTAGATACCTAGCTGCAGGCTGCAGCTATGTCTATTCAGAGTGTATATGTGTTAATTAAAAGACTCCTGGGTGTGCTAAAAGGTGAATCGGAACGATGGAAACTGTGCATGGGGGTGCATAATGTAAAGTACACCCTGAACGTCGATTTACCCTGCATGCATGCATGCAAGTACACTAAGACTTAACTTAACTTACGCTTAGACATGGTTGGTACATATATACAAGCGAGCACGATTTGGAATTACAACCGACACGTGTCAAGTTTAAAATTTCGAGGTTTCATCGGAAATTAAAAGATCAATGGCGATGCATTCTGGAGAGCAGAATCGGTTCCATCCGTATGTGGGGCAGGGCATGCACCCTGATTCTGGATCATCTCGGGGGAGCGCGTCTGGGACTCCAGTTGTACCACTGCAAAGACCACCACCACAACCACTGCAAGGACCACCACTTCAAAGACCACCACCACATCAGCTGCAACCATCTTTGGATACGATCGTAACAACGATGGGTACCAATTGCGCCCTCCTAAACAGAGTACTTACAGAGCAGGAGAACATCAAAACTACATTAAATGACCTAGTACAGAGTTCATTTTGTATAGAGAAGAGTGGGTTCAAGGTAAGCAATAAAAATTATCAGCAGCTAGTGACACATGTTTGTGCTGTCTTTTAATTCAGGATGACTTGCTAGTAGAATCAGGACTTCTGTTCTGTAAAGTCATGGACAGGCTCCCCGATCAGAAAGAGATATCAGTAATAGTATAAAAATTTCCACATATGCTATATTCATGTGTATTTCTAGGGGCTAGTGGTTAAGGTGTTGAAGTCGGAATCTCTAAAGAAGTACAAAAAAACCACAGCCATAAGATTTGTGAAAGAACGTTTATCAGAACTTCGGGCAGAAGAACGACGGAGAGTATGTGCACATGTATATGTAATGGAGTTTATATATTTATATATTGTTCCAGATTCTTGGACTGCGACCCTGCAAAGATTTTGCTGTATTGAGGTGTGATGAATTCGGAGACAAATTTCTTCCATTTTTAAAAGTGGAAAAGGAAGCAATACCAAACTACAAATATCATGTGGCTGTGTTGGTACGTACATCTGCTATTAATGTTTTTTTTTACCTATTTACTTTATGAAGAGTACATTTCATGTAGCGCAAGTACTGCAGAAGTGTACTCACCAGCCAAACTAACACATACAAAGGATTTCAAACATGGTTAAAGATGCATTTCCACGAGGGGAAACCATCTAACCTAGAAATGCAAACAATGCTGGCTGAAGAGGACTCCATCTTGTATCCTCAGTTACAGCCTGCCGGATCACCACCCCCAATATCAGCAGGGTCACCACAGCAGCCTATTGAACCAGTCTATGAAAACTATGCGTGAAACGTTTTCTAAGATCGGTTTGCCAGTTATATACTCATTTTGTATCCATTTTTGATTTCTTTTATATTCATTTGCTGCCCTTTTCTGATTTGCCAATTTCATTTGTACTCATTTGCAATGCAGTGGTCTTTTTCTGATATGGTTGTACTACAATTGATATACACAAACAATTCTTATCTCGCATGTGGAGGGCATTTCAGCATTGTACAGGGTTGTGTCATCCTGCTACTGTGCCTGCCTGATCTTCTTCTGATCCCCTCCACCATAATATTGTCTAGGGCCTACCAGTCCAGTCCATTCACCATTTCCAAAGGACGCGACGATACTGCTTCAAATCTGGCGTGCATGCAGGGTGTCTTTTGTCCTCGGCAGACAACAAGGCAACTTATCCGTGTTTTGTAAGGCTGGTTGCTAGAAGATGGCCGAGGCCGGCAACGAACAGGTGTAGACATGGCACCAGCATTTGCTTCAGGTCGTGTAGGTAAACTGGAGCGCTTTGCCAGGGACTATTTCCCACTAGTTCCAGAGCGCGTCACCTTCTAGCAGCTAGTACTCAGTGGGAGCTAGCTTCGCTGTCTCGTCGTTCGATTTTTTGGCGAACCATTTATCGACTAATATGAGCATCTCTCTTACCACTGACTCGTCATCCTGGGAAGGATCCAAACATTGGCGGCCATTTAGGATATTACGTCATGTGTGTGCACACGTAATAATATTATTCCGTCATGGTTCTAAATATTACCTGACAACTGAAAGGTCTTTTTAATACGCCAATCTCATGCACGAATGACAACTCCATGCATAAATAAAAATGAATCTGCATAGAGCATGCAAGATATACGTATATACTAGATCCTTTTTCGTACAAGGCTCTAATTACTGCACGTCAAGTCAAGGGCGTTGCAACAAAGCTATGCTGAACTATATGGCTACTCAGGGCGGATGCAGGTTTTGGGATTTTGAAGGGACACGCCCAGGGGCGGATACAGGATTTTCCAAAAGGGGGTGTTTAGACCCGCGATACGAAAAGCGCGGTGGGGGGGGGGGGGGGGGGGGGGGGGGGGGGGGGGGGGGGGGGAGGGCGCTTAGCGGAAGACTTAGAGGGGACCTTATATGAAAGGGGGGGGGGGGGGTTGCAACCCCCAACCCCCCCCCCCCCCCCCCCCCCCCCCCCCCCCCCAAAATTCGCCCCAGGAACTATATATAAGCCTGTTAGGCTACACTTTAATATCTAATTGTACGCATATTTAAGTATTTCCTGCCTCTGGTACATGATGTATTCAGTCTGTACTGATATGATCGCTAGTCTGGGACATATTGTTGCTTTTATGTACCAGAATGTGCCATCATTCTGTTTGCGGTCATCGTATCATTCTGGACCACATTTTT
>OY811971.1:11904731-12042231 GCA_963681505.1 Eunapius fragilis
TAGCCCCGACAGAATGCGGCTTAGGCTACCTCTGCTTCTGCTCCGCTACACAAGGAACGGATGCCTCGCAAGCAACGGCATCAGGTTCATCGCATGCAACGGCAACGGGTTCGCAGCACTTGCAGCGCTCGTGCACAGCAGCCGCGCCTCTTTTTCAGCAGGTGGCTGCGATTGCTGCACTGGTTCATCGCTGCGGTCTTCCGTTTGCACGAATCGGATTCATAGTGCCATTGTACGTCAATTTGGTTGCTTTTCAAGCGCTTGCCACACCTATCACAATCCATATTAAACCAACTTAGGAAACTATCACGAGAAGGTTAAAATGTTAAATCGTTCGCTGCAAGTGTCTAGCGATTGTATGATACTTTAGAGAGGGATTGGAAACGCGTCACGTGAGCCATAGAGACTGTGCGCGCACTCCGTGATCGCGAGCCACACCTTTGAGGTGAGTGAATCTAGAGAAAGTGTCCAGATTTTTTATCGTCTTTATCAAAGGTAAGGGTTTTATAGTGATTTGACCTTTAAAAAGCCGTTGACGCGTGTAGATTTACAGCGGTACATAAGTATCACAATTCGCAAGATTTATGTACCTTTTTTCAGAACGGGTAGCCTCCCGAAGGTTTATGATGCGTTATCTGTTTAGAGAGGTGAATTTGCAAGGAGGAATTTTTTTTTGTTTTGTTCTATCATCATCGGATCGTGAGTTACACTCTCATCTAGTACGAAAGTGTGAAAAAAGATATGCTTCGTGTTTTATTCAAGCAATCCCAAGTGCTTTTATAATGTTAGATATAAATCCTGAGAGAGAAGTGAATGCTCCAGGAGGGACTTTTTCCTTTTCCGGAAAATAATGGTCGGTTTTCTAGTAACACTATCGCAAACATGGCATATTTTGTGATTCATTATTGGATTGTTCGCGCGCATAAAATATTAGATGATTCATTTTGTACTCGCATAGCATTCAGTCCAGCTCAGCTCGCTGACCTCGAGAAAAAGGAGGTATATTTTGTACATTGGGTGTATCTATTATAACAATTCATTCAAATACATACAGACAGGTCTTGGTATTATGGGTAGGAGAAAGCACTGGTGGAAGAAAAAGCCTCAAGCAAGCAAAGATTTTCCCCTCTTAGCGTCCAGTAAAGTGTGCGTTCCATTTCCTGCATGTGTCCATTCCGTTGGACAAAGTTACCAAACTACGACGGCTCAAACAAAATTTGTTATCTGTTCTTCCCAGCAGTTGGTATCTTAAAGCCATCATACATTTTCAATGGCATTTTATTGCGAGCATAGCGAGTAGCTAGATAACACGCGAACAAACATAGGTCGATGATAAGGCGTAACAGCAGAACAGAGCAGATCACGGAGTGTAGGTGATAATTAGCGATAATTAACCCCGCGTTTCCAATCCCTCTCTAAAGTATCTATGGTATGACAAAGCAACTCCCATGTAAATTAGAAGCGAAAGAAAATATATAAAAACACGAGAATTTTTCTTAAAATGTAATTTTAGCAGGGGTACCACCCCTACGCCCCTTTTAAAAATCCATTGCTTTTTTTTCTTTTAAGTTCGATTTTTATTTGGAAAGCAGATTCGTAATCTCGTCTTCAAACTCTACAATATTGGACAATACAGTTTTTCATGCCCCCCCCCCCCCCCCCCCCCCCCCCCCTCCCCCTCTCTTCCTCGCTGTAGGGTATTGAAAGAGTCTTATATTGACCCATATTTTTGGTGTGGGAACCCTGACAGTCTACACAGATACACATCAAATACACATATAGCCATCATCTGACGTCATTATGCAATGCAGTAGCCAGACCCAGGAGGTCTTTGGCAGCAGGAGAGTCCGGGAATATTTGAAAGATATCCAGCCCTTTCTCGCAACACTCTACTAATGTCTATGGAAGAAATGTTCAATGACGGCAGGAATGCATGACCCAAAAACAAAACCTACTGGATCCATCCCAACAGAGCCTAGGTAGTGCAAACCATAGTCCTTGGCTAGCTGCCTGACTCCACCCTCAGAGAACAGTGGAAACTGCATCTGAAAAGGAGTACCAATTAAAACCTCAGCAGCAGAGTACATAGATCCAAGTAGACCAGTTTTATTTATACACATCATTAGCCCACAACTGACAACAGATGCAGCAGCAGTCACAATAACCTTGGCTTGCATGGTATTTTTTAAGGAAGGCATGTTCTTATTTTTAAACAGCCATTCCTGTTAGCACTGCAAATAACCCGGGTGAAAAAATACACGTAGTAACGCGTTATTACGCGTGAAAATGGGACATATATAACGCCAAAACACGCGATTTTCAAGATGATTATCTCCTTCATTGTGCAATACAATAGAGTTGAATTTTGCCTATACACAAAGCGGTCCAGTGTGTATAAAGTTCCAAAGACTGGTTGGTTTGGCATGCATCGTTCCGAAGATATTCACATTCAAGTACGAACTTGATTTCGCGGGAAAGTATACAAAAGCCCGCGAAATTAAGCTAGTACATTGAATGTGAATATCATCGGAGCGATGCATGCCAAACCAACCAGTCTTTGGAATTTTATACACACTGGACCGCTTTGTGTATAGGCAAAATTCAACTCTTTTGCATTGCACAATCAAGGAGATAATCATCTTGAAAATCGCGTGTTTTGGCGTTATTTATGTCCCATTTTCACGCGTTATAACGCGTCTACGTGTATTTTTTCACCCGGGTAAGCTGATTGATATGTCGAACAAAGTTTTAAGGCCATTCCAAGCGTGATTGTATTTTCCACCTGTATAAAATGTCATCATTATGTCCTTATTATGTACATGCACTTTATCATAACTTTTAAGGGTGGGTCGGGGGTGGAGTTATGTGAGCTCTCAATAGCAAACTATTATTGTAAACACTATGGCCTAAAGTTTTTAGGAACTGGCTGCAATATTCACTATGTGAGAAGAGATGGCCTCATAAGGTACAATAAGGCGATTCCCCATCTGTACTGACATACACACTCAAAAGGTGTAGGCAAAGGGCTGATGGTGCGACATAATGTAAACAATACATAAGAGTCGCGCCTACCTGCATGGGAAGTGAAACTATTTTCACAATTGGAATGATTAACCAACGATGTGATTGGTTTAAGGACCAAAGCAATATTTCAAACCAATGTTCATCGTTCATTACCCAAATCAGCTTTGCATTTTCTTAGGCTTGTGATTCAAACCAATTTTCATGGCATTTTTTTCTTCCAACCCCAAATTACAGGTTTGAACTTGAAACCAAAAGTACAGTACAAGCCAACAAATGCACCATCTTCCAATGATATGTTACGCTGAAGGAAGATGTACATGCGGGATATCCATTTGAAGCAAGGTCATTCATGGTGTGCATACAAAATTCGATAAAGGTTTCCTAAGCTATTTATTTAGGTTTTAGAGAGTATTATTATTTTATACTGGAATAATTTATAATATTTAAAATCATTATTTCTTTAATAACAATAAGTGAATACATGAATGAGAACAAATGCACATAAAAATGAAAATATTCACCACTTCAACCTTAATAACTTTAGGGCAAATGATGGTCTTAAATGCTTAAATGTTAATAGCTCACTATTGAACCTAGGAACTTGAAATCAGTACTGTTTTGACGCATATTCAGATCATGTGTTACTTATTACAATCAATTATCATAAACCGCACTCTTGAACTTTGTTAACAGAGGGCTTTGAATATTTTGATTTATGACGGATTTGATAGTTACTTAACTGCTTACAATAAATGAAATCTAATTGGATTATTTGTATTTGCCTAACTACTGCAACATATGTCAAGCAGTCAATCCTGAGTTATAAAGCGTTGCGTTCTTTCACAAACACCCTGTATATTACCTGCCTTATCTTGAAGGGAGGCTCACATATAATTAAATTATTATTTGTGGATACATAGTCAAAGAATTAGTTATACAAATACAATGTCAAATAGAAGCCTCCATCTCGTGTAATATGTGTGGTTACCATAGGCAGATCCTGAGGGGTGTACCCAAATCACATTCACAATTAATTCTCCCCCATAGATAATACCATATATGGTGGAAACCAATTGTGAATATGATATGTACAGCCCTTCTGGATCTGCCTATGGCTACCCTGCATCTGGAAATTTAGTTTATGGTTTGCATGTTTAGTCTTTACCCTTTACAAAAATACCATGGTCAAAATAATCCGTTAACTGATTACCAGCAGTAAGCGTCTAAAGACACGCAATCATTACGTTACATGGCAGCCGTAAGCGTCTAAAGACGCGCAGCCAGTTATGTTGGACTAAAATAATTTTAAGTGATCAGGCAGTGCTGTTATGACAAATATGGGCTAATAAACAGATACAAGAGGCATCCAGATACTTGCGTTCATAAACACCCGTATTGAAACTAAAAACACCAGCCATGCACTAATTGGAATAATACATGTATGCACATTCGAACGAAGGTCTTTATTCACTCCATACAAAAGATTTCAACGGCATCTATACATTTCCAAGAAGGTTGAAGAATTCCTTATCACTTATACGTAGTTAGGTGTCAGCCTCATTCGACAAATTCGTAACACTAGCATACAGTTTATTGAATGAAAAATCTACGTTTTGACAGCGGTCGAGCGGTGAAGCTATAGTCCACGGATGTATAAAACAAAGTAACATACCTTCTCATACTAAACTTCATCCGTTTAAGCGGCAAACTAAAGCTGACAGAGTTTTGAGTAACATTTAAAACGATAGCAAAAATAATTTGGCCGGAAGTGGATTGACGTTAATAAATTATTCAGCTGGTAATCAGTTAAACAGAATGTATATCAACACAGTATTTATTTAATTTAAAAAAAAGAAATCAGACATGTCACATCTGATTTAGTCATCTGTCATCACCCCGATGGCATACCACAAAATATCACACATGCTCACCTGACAACAAGGACAGCTAAATCCATTCATGTTCTCAACGATACCCATTATATTTAAATTCATTTTGCGACAAAAATCTATTTCCTTCCTAATAGTAGCCAGTGCCACCTCCTGTGGTGTGGTAACAATGATTGCACCCTCGGGTCGCGAATTCATCAACCCTTTCACTACAGCCAAGTGCTCGTCAGAAGTTCCAGGAGGGGTGTGAACATCAAGGGTCAAAGAAAACCACCGCACTGAAGAACTACATTTCCTATATAATGCACACTACCCTCCCCAATAACACTTTAAAATTTGGGCTCAACATCAGTTATGCACACATCACTATCACCAACTGCACCTACTGGGGGGCAGCAGCAATGCACAGTACAGATGCCTAGATTGACTAAAACTCCTAACGCTCAACTCTTTACACCAAACTACTCTCCCTCCAATATCACACAACTGTACACATATGTCCCTACAACACCAACCAACAGCCATTTCTGCACTACTCACATAGCCCAGCACCATTTTATTTAATCATTGGCTCTGCTATATTTTATAGGAGCTTACTTCATACATCAGTCGACATTGAAATGCATTCATGCAGCTGTTTGTGAAAACCATGGTACAAACATTAATAAAAGGATATGTCAAAAATGAGGTAGTCCAGGCGACCCCAAAACACATCCTTCATGAATCTTTTAATGAGAGCTAATACAAAAAATGGAGAGATGAAGGATGAAACAATCAACATACAATGTTTTGTACAAACAATTCTATCGGAACCTACGCGAGTAGGTTCCATATAGGAATCCAACAGTATCATGAATGTCATTTAAAAATGTCACTCACGTCTAGCGGGACATTTAAGAATCGGGTCACTTCGCTCGTAGTGGCAATCGAGCGATATCAAAAAGGACAACAGTTCTGCGTTGTATCAGTGTCACAAGACGGTGTACTTTTAGAGAACAAAAACACTCGTCCCCATCGTCCGTACCCAGTCCCACCTAAAATTTCTCCTCCGTCGGCTTCTTATTCTTCTTCCTTCCGGAGAGTATAACTCACGACAGGAACGTTTGTAAAGCACGCTAAGTGTACCAATCGCTTCAGGATGCGTCCGCAGGTTATCTTCGGGTGTCTGTTAGACGCCTAACTGTTCGGGCAATTAACTAAAGCGAATAGTACCTCATTTGGTATTCGGTTAAAAATACCCAATTACATCAGCTAGCTATTTTTAAATGCAATATTTAATAATAGCCACGTGTCGTGGGCGTGATTCAATTCTTAATATTCCTGCACGCTGTGGAAGAGGTATACGCACTGAATCTAAGAGCATCTGTCTCTGAGGCCTTTTCGATGATTTCAGGGTCCCTACATCTTCATGTATAAATGTCCAACCATATTGCCAAATGGTTGAGAAACGGAATGGAGCAGTGATATGCAATAACGTTATAGGAAGCCTCCTGACGAATATTCAAGGTATCATTTTCTGCATGGCGCCTGTGCGTTACTCTCCGCTCTATCATTCGTTACGCAGCTTGAAATGAAAGCCAAAAACTACCATACACGTAAGTACCCGACACTATCGCATATAATTGCGTTGACCGAATTGATTTCTATGCTATAGCTTCTTATAGCATAACTTTCGAATTCTGTCGGCGGAACTACATACGCGATCAGATACTACGGTATACAGTCTACAGCAGATATATGTGAAGCAAGAGGCTCCAATTAGAATGTGTCTTTCCCACCACCGCCCTTACAGAAAAAAAGCCCGGCAACAACTAGCCACTTGTACACCTACAGATATACCAAACGAGTGCAATACAAGGTGTCAAGCGCAGTACTGAAAGGAAGAACAAAGCGACCACCCGAAGGTGCGTTACACCATGAATGTTGGATCTGGACATAAATTATAGCCATGTATAGTGTATCGCTAAAATGGAAGGAGTATTTTATGCAACAGGTACAGCGGTAGATATTGCGTCTCTCTCCACTTTTAGTGCTGTTTGAAATGTGTGCACGCGCTGTTCGCTGACAATCTCGTAATAATGTGTATTGTGGTGCATAGTTTATATCTGATAATAGTGTCAAAGTTGCTGTGACAACGTATTGTGGCATGGTTTATCTGATAATAGCGTGAGATCAGTGGGTACATGTAATCTTTGTCTGATGTATTATATGGCTTCACTTGCCAGTGGAGGATTTGTTTTAACTAATGGTTGTTTAAATCACCTGTTCCCGGTCCAGGAGTCGCTCTACCTGCTCCACATCCAGGTCCAGGAGTCGTTCCATTCCAGCTGCAGTATTAGCTCCACCTGCTCTACCTGCTGTATATCCTGGATACAGCAGTATATCCTGGTCCAAAATATACAGCAGTATATATCCTGATCCAGGATATGCAAGATGCATGCATGACACACTCCTGGGTTTTATTAGCTATGTAAGTGGTATTTATTGTTTAAATAGTACTACTGTGTGTTTTAATGGTACACCCACACCTCAAAAAATTGCATGGCCACGACATTCTAAAAAAAAACTGTCATTTGACATTCTTGCTACATGGGTACATAAGTTTCAAGAACTAAATCCACCAAAAAAAAAAAGTAGGAAACAAGTGATAAAAACATTCTCTATGTGAGAAGGTTGGTGGTATATAGGAATCAAAGGCGGTGGTGGTGTAAAAAGCAAGGGAACAAGGTTTATGATTGAATAGGAAAAATGAAATAGACCTATATTAGCGCGCAGTTAAACATGACATGCTGCTAATATAGGTCTATTTCATTTTTCCTCTTCAATCACAAGCCTTGTTCCCTTGCTTTTTACACCACCACCGCCTTTGATTCCTATATACCACCAACCTTCTCACATAGAGAATGTTTTTATCACTTGTGATGTTTGTTTTGACAGGTTTTCGCACATATATGTACACTTGACGTCCTAAGAGATACATCCCACAACCAGAAAGATAAAATGAACAGTAATTGAATGCTCTAAATGAAACACTTTTTGTGGCTGCAGTAAGAAAGTTATTGCTCACAGGGTATCTGTAAAACACCACGTGATCTCTCTACATTAGCAATTTCACTATACTTTGCTGAATAGAAATCATTAAATTATTGTACTGCACTGTGACCAAAAAATTACATAAGGGAGGGCAAAGTCGTCTTGGCACGCCTCAAACTTAATCCATACACCAGTTCTGAGCACATGACCATTATCAGTGCTCAAACCACATGCATGCATGTGTCTTAGTCTCATACTATGGCCATCAAATTAACCTTGTACATATTATCAATGGTCACAGTATGAGATATAAATGATACTGGCTACAATGTATAAATTATTCAAGATAATTAATATCAATAATGATTTATAAATTGCAGATATCAATATGCAGTGGACATCATTGATTTCAAGTTTACAGTTCAAAAGAGATATTTAAATTTAAGATCATAATTTGCGCCAATAGAATTTCCATAACTTCCACACAAGTTATTGTGCAGTTTATAACTCTCAATTAATTAAACATTGCTAAAAATAATTATGGACACCATTTGTTGATCACATTGAAGTTCATTAGCTCTTGGTTATAAAATTGTAAACAAACTTGCCCAAACCACCGACTAACGTTCAAAGTACTGGATTTTAATCTTCATCCTATCAAAATTTATTTCACTTCTAACACTATTGGTTCTATAGAATCTTGATATTGTATTCTTACAACACCTACGTACTCACTACTATACATACACTCCCAACTACTCCTACACTCCCCACTACTACACTCCTTTACTCCCCACCATACCTACACACTCCCCACTACACTGCTACACACTCCCCAATGCACCTACACTCCTCACTACATCTACACTCTCCACACCTACACTCCCCAAAATGTCTACACACTCCCCACTACACACACTCCACAACAGTGTTTTACCTGTCTTGCGAGGTCCTCTCCACACAACACTGCATAGAGAGAAGAACATACACAACAGGATAATGGCAACCGCACTCACGGTGTGTCTGTGTCAGGTAGTAGAGCATCCACGGACATCACCTTGATGTCATTATGTGGAGACCTGGGATGAAAGTATCCCAACTAAGCAGTAGTCCTAAATGAGTGCCTACACACTGATGACAGGGTTTGACGTAAGGGTTGCCATAAATGACATTGATTTATGTGGTACAACTATCATAGCATGTTTAGCAGCAAACATAACATGTGATTACAACAACGCGTCATCAACCACAGCACATGCAAACCCCTAAGGATATAAAATAAGCAAATTCACTATGTCTATGACGTTTTTCAATTAACATAATTAGGGCCAATCGTCATAAATAACATGTCATTTATGGCAACCCTTACATCGACTGCTGACTGATGAGTGCATGCTACCCAATGCAACCAGGGCCGTAGCATTGATAATAGAACCGGCCCAGCCAATGAAATTGATAATGTAGAAAGATCCATGGGGAAGGCTGATGGAGGGGGCACCCCCTCCAGGCAAGCTAGGGGATACAGGAAAGCACTATGAGGTTTTGGAAGGAGCCCACTAGCCAACGGTTTTCGATGCGTAAAAAATACTCACACAATATATGTAACTGCATGTGCAACACATAACATGTACCTTTGCAGTTACTAATAATAACTCATCATTTGAAGATACATGCACCATGCATGCATAGTCCAAAACGCATAATTATCAATTATAAGCTGCATGCACGATTGTGGAAATCGTCAAAACTTTCCCGAAAACTTCTAATCTGCGTTCTTCACGCAATAATTTGATCATAAAATTTTATAATTTCCAGTCC
Organism: Eunapius fragilis; assembly: GCA_963681505.1. Taxonomy (NCBI): domain Eukaryota; kingdom Metazoa; phylum Porifera; class Demospongiae; order Spongillida; family Spongillidae; genus Eunapius; species Eunapius fragilis. The sequence continues at coordinate 11,914,496 of OY811971.1, forward strand.
GACCAAGGCCGGACTGGATGCTACGACCACAGTATCTCACAGGAACAATTAGTTCATGTGTGCTACTATATGTGCTACTATTACCGAAAAGTACCATACATGTATTTGTAGGTCCTCCCACAGAATTATATATTTTTTAATGAATACAGTTCAGTCGTTATGGAGATGTACAGGTTTAAACACAATAGCAGCAGAATATTTGTGTGAAGAGGACAGGTACATCAAATCTTACCTGAGGGGTGTCCAACCATAAGCAGACTCAACAACATTCATGCCCTCCACTGCCAGCATCTTTACCATACTGGGTCCGCAGATATCCAGATCTACTACGCCAACCTGCAAAAAATTACGAATTCAAAATCACCATGTGCAGCACTGTACGATTAATTAATTATGCTTCAATGTCAGGTGTATCAAATACCTATTTTCTGAGAATGCGGAGGTGGGTATGGACCCATGAGGTAGTGGGTGTGTACCCACATACATTGAATGGACACATGAGGCAGTGGGTACACATGTGGTGTGGGTATGGACCCATGAGGTAGTGGGTGTGTACCCACATACACATGTGGAGTTGGATATGGACCCATGAGGTAGTGGGTGCGTACCCACATAGTGTATGGACCCATTAGGTAGTGGGTGTGTACCCACGTACACATGTGGAGGTAGGTGGGTATGGACCCGTGAGGTAGTGGGTATGTACCCATGTACACATGTGGAGGTAGGTGGGTATGGACCCACGAGGTAGTGGGTGCGTACCCACATACAGTGTATGGACACATGAGGTAGTGATTGTGTACCCACATCTGTACAGATGTGGAGGTGGGTATGGGCCCATGAGGCAGTGGGTATGTACCCATGTACACATGTGGAGGTGGGTATGTACCCATGTACACATGTGCAGGTGGGTATGGACCCATGAGGTAGTGGGTGTGTACCCACATACATGTACACATGTGGAGACCCATGAGGTCTTGGGTGTGTGTCATTATACATTATAAATGCATTGAATCTGCTCTTCGACGAACGCCTTTACCTCATCAGTATGCCTGCCTGAGCCACTTTTTCGCCTGACATCCCCCATTATTTCATACCTTCTTAGAAAGCCATGCACACCTTTTTGCGTGCAGTGCAGGTTTTCTTCGCGAATAGTCAGCGACTTATCTCCAGCAAAGTAATAATGGAGAATGCATTGCTTTTTGTATTCTGAGAAGACCATGTCGCGCAAACCACCAAAAGGTTTATCAAATGACATTGAACAGAATTTTTATGTAATGATCTCATGTACCGTAGAAACGCGTTCTGTACATGCTAATGCAGCAGGATCATTTAGCACTTGTATACGATGATTGGAATCAGCCTGGGAAAACTACGTATTCACTACTCTTACATATTGCATATCAAAAAGTGATTTTGAACGAAACGAAACGTAACATTTTGCCCGTCCACACATGTACATGTAAAAAAGTATGAACAGTTCAAGATGCACAATCCTGAAGTAAAAATCGGCTTCTCCAAGTTTACAGAGTTATGGCCAGAAGAATGCCGCTGGAACCCACAGGAACCCAGTCTGTGTTATGTACACTACATCAGAATACCAAGCTGATGCTAGCCAGAAGCAAGTTAGAGGCTCTAACTGGAGGGGAGTTGAAGCACTATGGCAACTGTCTGGCAGCTATTCGTGCAATCCTCCAAGGATTGGGTGCTTTCTTGTGGAGTGCAGTGAGTGCTCTGGTGCAGATGCATTCAAAGAAAGGCTGCTGGGTATAATGGATGTCGAACTCATAGACACAGTTGAGTTTCGCCAGTGGACCTCTCTCTACAGATAACGCATGAGTTTTTACATATATATGCATGTATGTTGAAAAAGTTAAAATACCATGACTTTATAGCAAAAGCCCAAGCTACGTTCATGAGAGAAAGAATCTCAAACCAGGTGAATGGTGAATACCATGTGATTGCTGATTTTTCAGCTTTATTGTGCAAGATGAAGTATAGAGCTTTCACTGGAATAACAACCAAGCAACAATACATCCCTTCGTGTGCTACTGGTCAACTATCAAACCTCTGTTTCATTGTCTCTGCAGACAGTAGGGAGCAGGATACCATTGTAGTCCATCTCTTCCAGAGAAAGCTGGTTGAGTTTGTGACCATACACAGTGGGGAGAAGCCAAAAAGAATCTGCTACATGTCAGACGGATGTGCTGCACTATATAAGAACTGGAAGAATTTTCTGAATCTGTGTAATTACTTTGCTCATTTTGGTGTGCAGGCTGAGTGGCACCTCTTTGCCAAATCTCACGGGAAATCAGTAGAAGATGGAGCAGGAGGAACACTCAAGACTCTTGCAACCAAAGCCAGTCTTCTGCGTACATACAGTGGCCACATACGCACTCCCCATCTGCAGGAGAGACTTAAGCATAGCAGTATATTTGATGGCACACACCAAATCCATTGTGCAAAACTGATATCTGCTGATATAATGGAAGTCAGTTTATTTCCACCAGCAGTAATTCCAGACGTGCATGAAAAGACTACCATTATACATCATGAAAGCCACATTCAGATAGTGGCCATAACAGGCTATGTAAACAATGGGTCATGTTGGCTAGGTTATGCGAAATCATTAAATCACTTGGAACAGACGGTAACAGTGATGTTTCTACACCCGTGTATCCCATCACCTTCATTTATCTACCCATCCCTACATGACATCATGAATGTTGACCCTTCTGACATAAACCCCATTACAGCCACTGGTCGCACATACACATTAACAAAGAAACAAATCCCTGAAGCAACAAGGTTGCTAGCTGCTAGCAGAAAGAGTACATTGTTGAATTTATTCTATGCTGTTTGAGTGCGGGTGTTTCATAAGCAAACTTTCTGGTCAACTATGAATATTTTCAACCAACACTTATGAAATCAGTAGTTTAGCAAGGTGTAATGGCCTCCCCAAAACCAGATTTGGTAACAAAGGTGATCCTGATACTAGCAACCCTTCTTTTATGGTGTCATTAGGAAATAATGAACTTCACATAAGTTCGTCAAACAGTTCAGTGTCACACCTGTCTTTAGTTAAATGATGTAAACTCCCATAAGTAGGTAAATCAATGCAAAGTATGAAAAGTCTTGTTGAGTGCTCGATATTTTCATAGCGAAGAGGTTTGTGGTATACATATAGTGTTCATACCTATAAAGAGAATTGGAAATTTATAGGATCTCATATTGAGGGCCCAATTGATGTGGAATGACCCATCAACAGGTTTGATGTCATTCCAAAGGTCACGGCTTAAGGAAAATGGCACCTCACCACTGACCTACCCTACCCACTCGGGTAAAGTGTCAACGACACTTTACACCAGACTCTGCTCACTCCAGTATACAACTGTGGAGGACGTGGCCAGTGTAGCGGCAAAACTAGGTCAGGGTGCGCTATCGAAGCAGCCTACAGCTGGTTCCTGTTCAGCTGCATGACCATCCTTTTCCAGGTGCGAATGGAAAGGCAGATGGAATTAAAACCAAAATTGTAGGCAATGAAGTTATTTAGGAAAACAAGTGTGGAACTGAGCCCAGAGACATGGGAAATCATCAGACTTGGCAGCATTGTACTTAAGCCATTCAAGGCAGTCTTTTTAGACTTGATACTACTACCGCTGGCCAAACACAAGACTGAGGGTCCAGCCACTAGCATCACATTCTTAGGTATCACTATTGACACGCAGCTGGCCAACTAAGCCTTTCCAACGAAAAGGTGGAACGTTATGGTCCTTATTTGGTAGCTGGGGAGTCCAAAAAGCGTACACGAGGAAGGAGCTGGAATCACGAGTCATGACGCATGCTCAATCACGCCTGTAAGGTCATTCCACCTGGGCACTCCATTCTTAGGAGGATGTTCAATCTACTCAAAAAAACATGGGAAGGCACATCACAAAATTCGTCTGAATAGAGAGTTTCGATCCTACCTGCAATGGTGGTCCATATTTTCCACCTCATGGAATGGGGTGTCCTACCTATCTGCTCAAACCACGGGTAATTATCCACTGACGCATCTAGAACGTGGGGGAAGCAGTGCCTACAACAAGGACTTATGGTTCCAGCTGCAGTGGGACGCGAATACCTTTCACTTGTCGATAGTGCTAGAGGAACTGCTGCCTATTGTGGTAGCAACCGCCATGTGGGGGTCGGCTTAGCAAACCAGGAAGAATCCATGCAGCCAGTACTGAAAAGGGTGCTATATGGTATTTGCAGAGCACAAGCGATGCAGAACAGTGACACACCTTGCATTCGTATGCCCATCAAATGGGCATATAAATGCGGGATGGGGGATGTCGCAGTTGATCATAATTCAGCAGCTTCTTATGTCAAAATACACCTGAAAAAATCGAAGTGCGACCAGTTCGGAGCAGGTGCTGACATTCTGTTAGGTTGCACAGGGTGCGATCTGTGTCCGGTTACGGCGATCGTTGGGTATGTAAACCAAAGGGGCAAGTCACCGTTAGTGTTCCGGTTCGATCCATTCGAACCGAACATTGACCCGAACTGACTTAATTCGAACTGAACTTCGAACGGTTCGTACTTAAAAATTATTACTGGTTAAATAAAGTTTTTATGACCATACGAAACAGTTCATTCGGCACAGATTCGCGCGTAATCGCCGTGATATTGATTTCTGAAAGTACAGATCTTGATCAGAGCATGTTAAATTGGATGCTCATCGCGTCACCTAGCTTTTCCGCAAAATCACCATCAAGTTTCACCCAATCATCCAGCTGGAAGCATTTTAAGGACGTCATACCGAGCACTACGCATCCTCATCATGCCATATGTATTCATTGCAATACTATTCTCTCAGTAGGCAAGTCTAGATTACCCACAACTTTGCAGAGACACATTGAGAGGTCTCAAAGAATTGTTGATCCAGTACCAGGTGCATTAGATCGCTTTGTTGAGAGGAATCCATGTTTGACTGATGCAACGCTTAAATGGATAGTGATGACTCACAATCCACTCAGTGAAGTAACTGTTCCATACTTCAGAGCAATGCTTACAGCTATTTCGAAGTAAAGCCTATTTCAAGTGAATGCCTGCAAAAGAGACTGGGGGAAGTATATGGTTTTGTTAAGATCTTTTTCGCTGTGAGAATGTTTCCTTGACTACTGATGGAAGGAAGTCAATTGCATCAATGATTTGTCTCTCTTACATGCCCACTGATGGTATATGGGTGGTACCATGGGACTACACCCCAAGCAGAAAGGGGTGTCCCTTGACAACCCGAAACCCGGAATTGGTCAAAGGTGAACTCCCGCAGTAGCTATAGGTGCACCATCCATGGTGGTATACACACCAGGTACATCATCGTAAAGCAAAACAGTACAGAGGTTAACTAGGAATATTAATTGTTCATGATTGTGTACTGTTTTCATTCATAAGTACTGTAGTATACGTCAATGCTGATGTAATGCGACCATATCAGCTGGACTTCATTGTAAAGAACAATAGACTTTGTGCGCAAGCCAGTGGCGGCCGCCGAAGATTCTAGATGAACAATTACTATTTATGTTATGTCATTGTGCACGGCAGTTGGATCAGTGTCCGTGTTGTGTAGTGTCTTGTGTAGATCATAGTTGTGTGCCATGTCCGTAACTCGAGCATGCAACCAGGATTTGCGTCTGGGTGATACTACATTTGGCGACAAAGATTTAAAAAACGCTAATCGTTTCTTTCCTGTGTAAAGGGATATGGCAGCTCTGAGTACTTTGGGAACCATCAGGCCTTACGACCGCGGTTCGGAAGAGTGGTCAGCCTACTGTGAGCGGCTCTCAGCGCGAACGCAGTCGAGGATGCAGACAGGCAGCGCGCAGTGTTACTAAGCGTCTGCGAAGCACAGACATATCAGCTCATTCGCAACTTGGTGGTTCCAGCCAAGTCCTTGGACAAAACGCTGGAGGAGCTCATGGATTTGGTGAAGGAACATTTGCAGCCCGCTCCTTCAGTTATCATGCAGCGCTTTAACTTCAACGGTCGGATGCAAAAGGGGGAAGAAGCAGTGGCGGAGTATGCCGCTGAGCTGTGGAGCATCGCAGAGCATTGCGAGTTTAAAGACATGTTGGACGAAATGCTTAGGAGATCGTCTGGTATGCAGCATCAAGGACACCGGGTTCAAAGACAGCTGTTGGCGGAGCCTAAACTCACCTTCACTAAGGCTCTAGAGATTGCTCAGGCGGCAGAGTTGGCTGAAAAAGGTGCCCGCATGCTACAGCCTTAACTAGTGATCGATTAACAAGATAGTTCAACCAACTTCCATCTCAAGGAGAAGGGACAACCACCCTTAATTGTTATGGTGGAACTGAATAATTCCAGCCAACATATGGAGATTGACACTGGTGCGGCGGGTCTCCATAATCAGCGAGACCACGTATGCAGGGTTGTGGCCAAAGAATGTCAGACCTCCGCTTCTCCAGTCTATGGTGTTGCTTCGAACCTACACTGGGGAGGTGTTGTCGGTGAAAGGGCAGGCTACTCAGGGTAGTTAAGGCTGCCACCAAATAATTTTACGTCATACAAAATGGCGGCTAGTACCAAAAAGTTATATTTCACGCAAGGACCATCTACTTGCTTAAAACTTGATGTGAATATGTATGCTAAATACTGCAACTTCTAATAGCTATGTTGTATGCTCTTTAACACACCTATCATACGTAACTGTTTGGAAAACGGCTATGTAAACAAATACGGCTGTAGGCGGGGATGTTGCGATACAAATTTTAATAAGCTAATTGGCTACAAACAATCTCTTTATGCCCTCACACACTAAATCGACTGGATGCAGGAAATTCTTTGCTTGGTGTTTTAACAAGGGTCAAAATGGCCGTCGACTTGTACGAAATACGATACATCTTCGATACCCTATGCAGTTATCGAAATATCCAGTCGTAGTGAATAACTAGAACCCTAGAGGAGCTTGCCTAGCCGAATAAATTTACCTGAGAGCTGCGTTTTCATCCCCGCGTTTTGAATCTCCGATATTCCCATACAAAGTACAGTGGTTATTAAAATATAACCACCCGCCAAATTTGTATTGCTGGGCAGCTGCAAGCTCTTTTCGCTAGTCCATTGTGGTTTTTTTCCCATTTCGTGTACGTTTTGCTCTACATCACTGTAACGTAGCAACAGTGTATGAATACGATACTGAAATAGTGTCCTTGCGCTAAATGAAGACCGAAACGTATAGAATGACATAACGTCATAATGATGTAATTACAAACATGAATGTTGACAGCATGTTAACATGATTTTTCTTGTGAGGCAGCCTTAACTACCCTGAGTATGGGTAAACGTCACGTACCAGGGTCAGGTACGACAAGATTGCTTGTGGTTCGTGGTAGCGGTCCATCGCTGTTGGGTAGGGACTGGTTGTCAGCTTTGAACATCAACGTGGGTCTGTTCTGCACACGGGTGGCATCAAGATCCTTCAAGACATCTTGGACAGCCATGCGGAACTTTTCAAGAATGAGCTTGGACTGGTCATGGGTACCAAGGTGAAGCTCCTCGTTGATGACTCTTCAAGGCGAGAACAGTACCGTATGCCTTGTGGAAAAAGATGGAGGCTGAGTTGGACAGGCTGGAGAATAATAGTGTTATGGAAAAGGTCCAGTTCGTGGCGTGGGCAGCCATATCAGTGCCAATCCTTAAGCGCGATGGCAGTCTGCGCATCTGTGGGGGCTATAAGCTCACTGTCAACAAAGCAGCCATAGTGGACAAGTACCCTCTTCCTCCAATTGAAGACATACTCTCCTCGTTAGGGAACGCTAAGGTCTTCAGTAAATTGGATCTGGCCAATGCATACTAGCAGCAACCTCTGGAAGAAGAGTCAAAGGAGTACGTCACAATCTCCACCCATCGAGGACTGTACAGGTAAAATCGACTTCCCTTCTGAGTGTCTTCGGCACCAGCAATATTTCAGCATACCATGGAGTCATTGTTGGCAGGCATACCAAATGTTTCCGTCTACTTTCATGATCTTCTGGTGTCTGGTAGTACAGAGGAGGAACATTTGCACACGCTGTATGCAGTCCTGGATCGTCCTAGCAATGCTGGAATGAAGTTAAAGCTCTATAAGTGCTTTTTCTTGTTGCCTTCAGTCGAGTACCTGGGCGATGTAATTTCTGAAAAATACATTATGGCAAGTTCCTGCCAAACTTGTCAAGTGTGCTGGCCCAGTTGTATAAATTGTTGCAGAAAGGCAGTTCCTGGAAGTGGGAAAAGGAACAGAAGGATGCATTCTTCAATGCCAAGCAGATGCTTACGTCAGCAAAAGTCCTTATCCTTTTCGATCCCAAAAAGGAGCTACTGCTGGCCTGTGATGCCTCGCCTTATGGGATTGGTGCTGTGCTCTCTCACCGGATGGAAGATGGCTCGGAGAAGCCAATAGCATTTGCTTCGCGCAGCCTGTCCCAGGCAGAGAGGAAATACTCCCAGTTAGAGGAGGGTCTAGATGTTGTGTTTGGAGTTAGCAAGTTTCAGCTCTATCTTCTGGGTAGAAATTTCACTATTCTCTCTGACCACAAACTGCTGCAATACATCATACAATACATTCAGTAGAGGCCGAACCATTTCACCTATGGCATCGTCACGGATTCAACGTTGGGCGTTAATTTAGAGTGCTTACTGCTATCAGATTGAGTTCAAGCCTGGAAGCCAGCAAAGCAATGCGGATGCACTGAGTTAGGCTCCGACTGGACGAGGCACCCAAGGATGTTCCGGTTCCTGGAGATACCATCTGCTTAATGGAAGCTTTGGACAGCTGCGGTCCAGTTACGACTGCAGTAATCAAGTCCTGGACCGACATCCTGTCGTGTGTTAGAAATTTGGTATGTCACAGCAACTGGTCAACAGCTCCTCAAAACCCAGATTTACAACCCTTCCTTCAGAGACAGTTGGAACTCAGCGTGGAGTGATTGCCTGCTTTGGGGGTGTCGCATAGTGGTGCCACAGGCTGGAAGAGCAAAGGCGCTAAAAATGTTACATGACTCCCACCCAGGCATCACAAGGATGAAGGCTATCGCCAGAAGTACAGTCTGGTGGCCAAGAATTGACAATGCACTGGCAACTAAAGTGAAGACTTGTCAAGCCTGTCAGAGTAATAGGATGTCCCCACCCTTGTCGTTACTTCATCCGTGGGGATTCCCGGCTCGCCCCTGGTCTCGTCTCCATGTAGACTTACTTTGCTGGACCATTTCTTGGAAAGCAATTCATTGTGTTAGTGGATTCTTTTTCCAAGTGGTTGGAAGTTGCAGCAGTCTCTTCCTGTTCCTCCCTGCAAGCTATCAGATTCTTGCGGCACGTGTTTTTGACTCATGGGTTGCCTGAAATGCTGATCTCAGACAATGGCACAGCATTCACGTCTGCAGAATTTAAAACTTTTGTAGCTCACAATGGTGTCCATAATTTAACTAGCGCTCCGTACCATCTGGGTACGAATGGCTTGGCGGAGAGAGCAGTCCAGACATTTAAGGAAGCTCTCCTGAAAACTTCTGGAGACATTGAGACAAGACTGGCAAGATTCTTGTTCAGCTACAGAACACCACCACATATTACCACTGGCGCTTCACCTGCAGAGCTCTTGCTAGGCCGCAAGCCTCATACATTACTCGACAATCTGCACCCAGATCTCACGTCGAAGGTAGCCAAAAGCCAGGAAAGGCAGAAGAGAGATCACGACAGTCATGCCAGGCCTAGGTCTTTCCAAGTTGGCGATCCAGTTTATGTTACGAATTATAGTGGCTCTCCGCAATGGCTCCTAGGGGTGGTGGAGGGTTTTTCTAAACAGGCACTGCTGGTGAAGATGCAGGGTGGTAGGACTTGTCATCAACACATCGATCATGTGAGGCCACATGCTGTTGCATTTGCGGAAGAGGAGAAGCTAGGCAGAACGGAAGGAGAAAGTAATTTGGCAGACCTTGCGTTTAGTGTTGAGAGGGCAGTGGAGCTTCCAGCTGCAGAGGAACAACCCGCTGTAGAAGTACAACTTGCTGCAGAAGAACAACCCGTGGTAGAACAGCCGCTGGAGGCGGTAGGGGATCAGGGTCATAGCTGCTGAACCACAGTCGACCAGGATAACAGTGCAGTCTCAGAACAAGTGCTGGAGGAGCAACAAAGTCTGCAGCCTAAGGATTCTACTTCACCAGTGACAGTAGTTCCAGCTGATGTCTCCCTGGAGGTGGAGCAACCTCCACCGCAGGCCCCGCCCAGGCGTTCATCTCATCGACGTTACCCCCCAGACCGCTTTGGGCTAACAGGGGAGGAGTGTAGTATACGTCAATGCTGAAATAATGCGACTGTATCAGCTGGACTTCATTGTAAAGAACAATAGTCCTTGTGCGCAAGCCAGAGGCGGCCGCTGAAGATTCTAGATGAACACTTACTATTTATATGTTATGTCATTGTGCACGGCAGTTGGATCAGTGTCCGTGTTGTGTAGTGTCTTGTGTAGATCATAGTTGTGTGCCATGTCCGCAACTCGAGCGTGCAACCAGGATTCGCGTCGGGGCGATACTACAAGTACTAATGGAGTGGGCAGCAGCAATAAAAAGCGTTGCCATGGTAATTATGCCACAAACTCGAATTTAACATCTAATGCTTCGAGTGCACCAAATACTCTCTGAACTCTGATTTATTACAATACAGTCGATACACATACAGTTATAGGGAACATGCATCCACAGCTTGATTGTGGAGAAAATAAATACTATAAATAGAAGACTAAGCGAACTATCATTAAGTATTCAAGCCCCTTATGCCCTCAACGAAAATAAAGTGGCTTGTATTTATACATCCATATAGTAGTAATTGCGAATGCTTCAACATATCATATGGAGATATGCACAAGTTTAAAATGCGAGCTATTCTTATTTTCTTGTTGGAGGTGGGTAGGTGACTACATCACTAATTTTAATATTACTGAGAGTTGTAGTGAACAATGCCTACATATATGCTATGATCAAGCTGGGACTGTATCAGCACATCCGTCCACTTACTTTTTTCTGCATCTTCGCCAAGGCCATTGCTATACTGGCAGTGATAGTGGATTTCCCCACGCCTACGCAAATAGGATAACTGATGAATAATGTTCATGTAAAAACATAACAGTGCAAGGACAGATGATAAATCATTACTCCACATACATAGACGTAGGACACTATAACACCTCTCCGTCACCACGCACACACACAAATTATGACACTCCAAAAAAATGTTTAGTTTCTGGTTCACCACCCGCATAGATGTTTGGGAATAGTGCAAATTGATTATTGTAATTTAATTTATTAATAAATCCCTAGGTCCTGATTTCAACATCCTACCCTTCCTTTTCTCCTTCCCAAAGGGCACTGCTGCTGGCCCCTCAGGTCTCAGGGTACAACATCTAATTGATGCTGCACAAATCCCTCTTCCAATTTCCATTGGCTCATTCCTGAGGGATATTGTCAACCTCCTTGCAGCAGGCAAAGCTGCATTGTCAGTTGCCAGATTTCTAGCGGGCGGAAGCCTCACCGCTTTGAACAAGTTCCCCACCTGATATCAGGCCTATTGCTGTTGGGGAAACTCTCAGAAGGCTAACAGGAAAGTGCTTGTGCTCTTTAGTGAAAGATAAAGTGTCCAGTTTTTTTGAGCCCCATCAGTTTGGTGTAGCCTGTTCACATGGCACAGAAAAAGTGGTACACGGCCTTCGAAAGTGCATCGAAGAACACTCGGGTGATGAAGATTTGTCATCCTGAAAGCAGATATGAGAAACGCTTTCAACCTTATTTCCAGGCTGGCTCTTCTATCTGAATGCTCCACCTTTTTCCCAGAACTCCTTCCATGGGCAAGTTGGTGTTATGGTTCACACCCTTATTTGTGGCACCCCCTACAACATCTCACTTCTGAGGCAGGTGGGCAGCAGGGAGATCCATTAGGCCCTTTGTTTTTCGCTTTGGTTCTACACAAGGTCATTGCCGCCATCGATGCAGATGATGACTGCTTTCGTCTCATCCTTCAGGTATGGTACTTGGATGATGGGGCCCCAGACAAGCTGTTCTGCGGGCGCTCTCCATAATTGAAGACCTTGCTCCATCACTGGGCATTTTCATCAATTTATCCAAATGTGAACTATTTAGCCGTAGCGATATTTCCATGTTCCCTTCTGCTATGAAAGCTTCACATGTACATGTACCACACCTAGACATTCTTGGTACTCCCAGGGGTGGATATAAGGTTTCAGAAATGGCCTGACATAATGTCAGACCATATTGGGAGTTGGTCGGACATGGTCTGACATTGCTAATTATAAATATGTCCTTCTAAATACCATTATCATAAACCTCAGTATGGTGTAAATAAAACATTTCCCGTACATGTAACTATGCATTTTATGATCGTTGGCTTCATAGATGTACACGCAGTACTGTAGCGCTACGTAGCAAACTTTGCTAATCTAGGTAACTATGAATTTAATACCACTTCATGTGGTTTATGTCTATACAAACGATTTTCAGTGGTTATGTTTGTACAAACAATCAATTCCACACTTGTGAATTACATTAATAAACGATCGGCACTTTTGTCCGACAATGGGAAGTTTGGGCTGACATTGTACAGTTTTGGTCGGATTTTGTCCGATGTCCGACCACTATATCCACCCCTGTACTCCTATTGGGGACTATCTTTACTGCACTGGGTTCTTTGCCGCGAAGCGTGCTGAATTCACAAAGTTGCTATCTAAGTTGGAAGATGTTTCAGATATTGACCCACAGGTGGCCTTTAATTTGCTACGGCTTTGCAGTGGTTTTTGTAAGATGGTGCATTTAGCCAGATCAACCCCCCTAGTGTGGCTTCTGATTCTCTGAAGATACTTGACTTGGACTTAAGGAGTTGCTTCTCTAAGTGCTTATCTTTAGATCTCACCGAGGCCGCCTGGTGCCAATCTCAACTGGGCATAAGGTTTGGAGGTTTCGGCCGTCGCTCACTCTCTCACCACTCGAGTGCTGCCTTCATTGTATCCTTTTGTTCATCTGGTTTTGCCACTGCAAATAACCATCATCTGATTCATGCGGTTAATACCTTCAATAGCTTAGTCTCTACCTCAGATGCCATATCTCCAGAGTCTGCCATTGAGTCTCCTCCCTCACAGAGATCTCTCTCCCATACGCTGGATAGCTCGATTTACAGTAGTTTGTACGACTCAGCTTCTCCAGCAAACAAAGCTCGCCTCCTCTCTACCTCTGCTTCCTTGGCCACTTCATGGGTTTCAGTCTTTCCTTCGGGTGAGCCTGACCTGCATCTTGACCCTAGTGAATTCCGCACAGCTATTTCGTGGTGGCTGGGTTTAAAAACAACAGCCTCCTGCTGTCTGCTATGTCCTGAAATAGCTTTGGACTCCCTGGGGCATCATGCATTGTCATGCAGACGAGGTGGTGATGTGGTTCTCCGACATAACCAGCTGCGAGATGTCTTTGTAGATTTTTGCCACAAGGCAAACCTTGGAGTGAGGATCGAGGCAGGTAGTGCACTTACCCCTGACCTTTCTAGGTCTCGTCCTGCGGATGCCCTAGTGAACAATTGGATAGGTGGAATCTCTGCCGCTTTTGATGTAACTGTGACGTCTCCTCTTACACCTGTGTCACTTCGTGAATCAAGCGTTACTGCAGGAACAGCTGCACTACTGGCAGAGCAGAGGAAGCACCAGGCGAATGACCCCAAGTGTGATACCCTTAGATGGAAATGTATCCCTCTTGCTGGCCTATGGTACATAAGTATAATTGAGAAAACACTAGTATACAATTGTAAAAGTTCAAAGTTCAAACAATGGAGCGCACAGCAGTCTCCTTTCTAAGAAACATAACAGCATAAGGGTTGGGCCAATCAGGAGGATCAAAATACTTCTCCAGGGCATCATCTGGCAGCGTAGCTGGCCAGTTTTCATTAATGTGTGGAAATAGGGCACGTAGCTTCAGATATAGATCGGCAATAGCAGCTTTAGTTTGGTTTACAGTCCATATGAGATCACCGGACCATGTGTGGTTATCTGGGACTGCCCCCAAGAAACGCTCAGAGCTGAATCTAGATTGCAGGGCGGAGTCCCACTGTGTTCCGTATATTGTCTCAGGACCGTAATTAGAGGTAAAGATCTGCATGTAAGGCCTGATCAATCTGGTAAAGCCGCCCTTGATTTCCTTGTCAACAGGGTTAATATCGCATAATGTCTTCATTCCACAAAAGTCCATTTTATTTGATGGACTCATCTCTTCAATATGGACAATTTTCTGCATGACGTACCCCTTCCACCATTTATAGCGATCGGTTTGAGGCACGGTGTACACCTGTTGGTGTAATAGATGTTTGCAAAAGTAATGAATCAGTTTACTTTTTCCCCCTCCCGCCTGGCCTTGGATCCAAATATTGATGACAGATTTTGCTGGGGGATCAGGAGGTAGTAGATTCATTTTCAGTTGTTCAAAGCCAGCTGCATAGGAGGTATAAAATGGAAACAATCTGCACAAGATGCGAAATTCTATGTAGGGGTCTTTAACATCAATTCAGCAATTTCTCTAAACACTCCATTAGGCTCCTTAGCATTTCTACCCTTTTGTCCCTGCACTGTTAATATGCGTTTAGCTTTAACCTTGGACTCTAGATCCCAGTAATTTGGGTTTCCTTGTACATTTTCTGAAGGACCAATATCGATTGCTTCCGCTTGTGACTGGATAAATCCGACAGTTTTAAGATAGCTGAGCAGTTGTTGGGTGTCAGATTCAACGACTCCGCTTCCTTCTGTAGGTGCGTCAACGATTCCGATATCCGGCAAATCTCCAAGGCTTGAATCGGGGCCTGGCTCGGGAATGATGTCACGCAAGCCAGCTGTACCGTCTGATCCGACATCTCGTCCAGATTCGCTAGCTCCACCATCGATATAGTCGGATCCACGCCCAGCTGTTGCATGATAGGGACCAAGATCTCTGGCACGGGGGGCGCTATGTCCATGTCCACCTCTTGGCTCGGTATGGGCATTCCAGAACTCTCCAATTCCTCCTTCCTTTCCAATGTACTCGAGCATGTCGTCCCAGTCGGACTCATCGTTGTTTGACCAAAATCCTCCGAACCATCCGTGCAAGGTATCTCCTGTCCAACGCAACGACGTTTGGATCGCGACGTGGATGTGCGGTCCTCTTCCTTCTTGATATTCGGGACCACCCACTGCATACCGGATTGCGTTACCACTTTCAGCCCACTCCCAAAGTCTAAGGATGCCCTTTGGTGTTACCGGTGGACCGAGTTCTTTTCAGCGGCTAATGGATAAAGTGCTTCTTGGCCTTTCCTTTGTCACCAGCTACATAGACAATGTTCTAATTCACTCCAGTTCTATGGAACTTCACCAATCCCATCTACGTCTTGTGTTCAATCGCTTAGCGAAGGCAGGCCTGACATTGAGGGGTTCAAAGTGTAAAATTGGCCTTGACAAGGTGCAATACTTGGGTCATATCTTCTCCAAAAATGGTATGGCTCCAGATACAGACAAGATCGCTGTGGTGCAGAACTGGCCAACACCAACAGACGTCACAGAGGTTCGGCAGTTCCTGGGGTTGGCATCATACTATCGACGATATGTGAAAAACTTTGCAGATATTGCAGCTCCTCTTCATCATCTCACACAAAAAGCAGTGGAGTTCAATTGGGAGGAGAACTTTCAGCGATCATTTCAGGTGCTGAAAGATGCATTGACTCAAGCGCCTGTCTTATGCTATCCCTGCTTCAAGAAGGGATTCACCCTACAGACAGATGCCAGTGCGGTGGGGATAGGAGCAGTGCTGGAGCAGGATGGCCACGTGATTGCTTATGCCAGCCGCAGTCTAACCTCACCTGAAAGACAGTACAGTGTCATCGAAAGGGAATGCCTGGCTGTTGTCTTTGCAGTCAAACACTTCAGGCACTACTTACTGGGACGACCATTCAGCCTACACACTGATCATCAGCCACTACAGTGGCTTTCTGCTCAGAAGATGGAGGGCAGGTTGTGCAGATGGGCTCTTGCTCTTCAAGAGTTTGATTTCGAGATCAAATACAGGCGAGGATCATCAAATGCCAATGCAGATGCTCTCTCCCGTGTACCTGCAATACAAGTAGAAACAAGTGAAATATGCTCTGCTACACTGATAACCCCAGAACTAACCACATGCAGGATCCAAGAAGAACAACAGAGGGACGCTGTACTGCAGCAAGTAATCCAACACCTTACATCACAGAACAGTACATCCAAGCCAAACTGGAAGCAGTTTCCACTAAAGCGTTACTCTCAGCTACTGAAGCAGTTACATCTGGTTGATGGTGTCCTGTGTCGCAGATTTGTTCCAGGTCCATTAGAAGAAACTATCACTGTTCCGGTGATGCCCACTTCACTTCAGGAAGTGGCCCTCCACAGCAGCCATGACATCATAAGTGCAGGTCATCAAGGCACTGAAAAGACCCTAGACAGATTGAAGCGGATGGCCTATTGGGTTGGAATGGCAAAGGCAACAGAGCTGTACTGTCGGAGTTGTAATGTGTGTCAGCAATCGAAACTTCCAATGCCACTAGCAGTACCTATGACTAATGTTCCAATAGGTCGACCTTGGCAAATGTTAGCTGTTGATGTTTTGGAAGTTCCAATGTCTGGTCATGGAAATCGATATCTGCTGGTACTCCAAGATTATTTCACCAAGTGGGCTGAAGCAGTACCTATGCCTGACCAAACAGCGGAAAGGATAGTTCGAGCACTGATTGATATCTTCTCTCGCTTTGGCATCCCTGAGATCCTTCACTCTGATCAAGGAAGGAATTTTGAGAGCACAATCTTGAAGAAAACCTGTGCAGCATTTGGCATCGTCAAGTCACGAACTACTTCATATCATCCACAAGGAGATGGTATGGTGGAACGTCTTAACAGAACTCCGTTGCAGCTGTTAAGAGCCTATGTTCAACAGCAGTCTGATTGGGAATGCCAGCTTCCACTCCTGCTCTATGCCTATCGTACGGCTCGTCACACATCAACCCACCTGAGCCCGTTTTTACTGCTAATGGGAAGAGAACCTGTGCTTCCAATCATGCCATCACTGGCGGGAGATGATGGGAAGGGTCACGATCCACACAGTTATGAACATACCCTGACAGTCAGATTGGCAGAGCTGAGGAACCTGGTGGAGTGCCATATCACACAGGAAGCACAACGGCAGAAAGCGTTCTATGACAGCACAACTAAAAGCAGAACCTTCAATGTTGGAGATGCTGTCTGGCTACATGTGCCAACAGCTGGCAAGCTGGATGCGAGATGGGAAGGAGGATGGACTGTGAAGGAGGTGCTGTCCCCAGTAAACGTTGCAGTTGAACACACCACGACAGCAAGGACTCGTGTGGTGCATGTTAACAGACTCCAGCAACGTATTGTTAGAGGAGAGGTTGAGGCACATGGTGAAGATCATGATCAACATGGTGTACCAGTAGCTGACTGGGAAGCACCTCACATCGAATACTTCATCCTTCCACCTCAACAAAAGCAGCAAGCTGAAGTCGGAAGGCGCTACCCTCAACGTGTTCGGCACCCAGTGTTGAGATACTAAGCTTGGGGTCAAGCTTAAAAAGATGGTGGGACGAATGTAATGTCACGTAAATCTAGTCTGGGGACTTGCAAATAACTAACTCCTCTTCCTTCCAACTACTGGGCCCTTTTCCTTTCTTCTCTTCTGCATATCTGTCTCTCCCTGGAGAGTCAAATCAACCATCTCCTATGTGTTAGTCCCCCATTATAAAAAGATGCCGCCAACCGCGTCCAGTGCCCTATTATGAGGCGTCGTTTTAGTTCGGGAATAGGTGCGTGCCGCGGTTTATCTGAAAGGCCAGTTACCCCATCGGCATGCATGCTACGGGGAGTACTCCATGCATGCTGTTAGATAGAATCGACTAACCCCTCCAGTCTCCAAAGTCACTGGAAAAACCCACATCAGCCTGAACGTAGTGTGTGTAGTCCCGTAAGGTCTGTTGCGATGGTAGCTGTATGCCAGACTCTCGCAATACCTCATAGTACACATACAAACATACACGAGATAGAAAAAGCATAAATTATAATTGTAATGTTGATAAATTTATTAAGACTGAAGCCTTGGTAGTTATTCCTCTAGTTCTTTGGCGATTCTTCTAATGACATTTTGCAGTATGGGAGATACCTGAGGAAGTGTAAGGCAGCAGTGAAAATACTGCCATGCAACAGACATTAATCGTCAGGGATGTCCTGCCCAGACTAGAGTCTTCCGGCCGGCCCGGGTGTCTGCCCTCCAGACATACCCAGGTGCACTCAAATCACCAGCCTGAGTAAACACAGAATTCTGGAACGTGTACATTTTGGTTGTATCCATCGGTGAGTCAGTTTCAGACAGTGATGTCACCACAGCGCCTGCACTTATAGAAGATGCAGATGAAAAGTTCTGGTAGGAATTCTGGTCCCACGTTATCGCGTTGTCCTCAAAGGCGCGCACACTCATCCATATCATTGGATAAGGTTGAGTAGTGCCAGCACCTTGAGCGGTTCCCCGACAGAAGCACAGCTTATAACCGCTTGCATTCAGAACGGACAGGCTCTTCTCATCGATCTTGCAATTCAGCGTATAACTCATTCTTGCACTATACTTGGATCTCCGAGTACTGATAATACACTACAATACTTACACTCCTTATATACCTCAGCCCAGCATCCCGCCCTCCTGCGGCGCGCGCTGGACGGCTGGGAGGCTGGAGTCTTGAAGCCAGGCAGGCTTTTTCCCATTTGGTCTCGCGCCTGTCCTTTGGCATAGGACACCAGAAGTCAAAGACCTTGGTAGAGATCTATGGGAAGCTAAACGTAACCCTGGTGAGGTGCAATGCCAGAGCTCTCCTAAGCGGAGCATGCAATTTGGTTTAGTTTCTCTATGTATGTACATAGTGTAATAGTAGCATATATCCTTGAGACAATCCATGGTAGAGCATCACAACTTTTGCAACGACATTCTCAGATCTTTTTTATTTTTCAGTAATCTAATAGGGCTTATAGAGATTAGTTGATATGCGGAGTTTCACTTTCTGATTCACTTCGGTTAATTGGCAATATTTTGTCAACGTTGTAGATGCCATGAAATTATGTGATTACCATCACTGTTTTGCAAAGCTATAGTAGTTGTCAAAATAGTTGTAATTGAAACTGTTTCTAACACTACAATACACTCACCTCATGGATGTACACACATGTATGTATTGTGAAATAACCTTAATAAGTTTAAAATTTTGACTAGTTGTTTTACACTTGTCTAATTATCTCAAAACACCATAATTCATTTTTATATATCAATTTTACCACGTGACGAGATAGGTTGTGAGGTAGTTAATTCATTATTAAAATTAATTTTGGTTATCCGTTCCGCTGGTAAGTTATAAATGGATTTATGTCAAAAACCTGATGTTTCTTTGAACTGCCTCTTGACCACAAGGTTTACACAGACGTAACAATGCTATTAAAACAATTACATAATCTTGTAGGTCAAAAGCTATGCTCAAATTGCCGAAAAGCTGTAACGGCTCAAGAGGCGGTTCAAGAGGGACACAGTTCTCCGGAGTCTGGTTTCCCTGATTTTCAGGAAGCTGGACCATCTCACAGTGCTGACCCGGATGTTGTTGGAGAAAGTGAAATGTCATTTGAAAAACTAAATGAATGTGCAGCAATCCTGCGAGAATCACCTGTGAACTGAGGAGAATGAAGAGGTCAAAAGCATATAGGAGGCAAAAATCTCAGATGTTGCAGCATTCAGTTGTAAGAAATTTGCAATCACTATGTCCAGATGATAGCACTATCCAGGAGCCCCAGTTCAGCAGTGATGGTGATGAAATAATCCAGCAACTCAAAGAGAAGTTATTGAGTTGTGAAACAACTGGACAAAAGTTCAAGTCCTGACTGTACTGCCAAAAAGCTGGAGCATTCAAAAGATAGTAGAAGAGTTTGGGGTCTCTAATTATTTGGCAAGAAAGGTAAAGGAATTAGTCCAAGAGAAAGGCATTCTTTCTACCCCCGATCCTCGAGCTAGGCCTTTTCCACAAGAAATTGTAGATCGTATGACCTCCTTCTACAAGAGTGAGGACATCAGCAGAGTAATGCCAGGAAAGAAGGACTGTGTCTCTGTTATGGTACATGGGCAGCATGTATCAAGACAAAAGTACTTGATTCTTTCCAATCTAAAAGAAGTATATCAGAAATTTAAGGATGCATTTCCAGAAACTGACATTGGCTTTTCCAAGTTTGCATCCTTAAGGCCAAAGGAGTGTGTACTTGCAGGAGCAAGTGGAACCCACGGTGTGTGTGTGTATGCACAATTCACCAAAATGTCAAGCTCATGATCCATGGTGCCAAACTTGGACACCTCACCGCAGAATCGGGTCATCCTTTGACAAGCTGTAAAGAGTGCTTAGCAAACATCACCTGCAATCCTGTAACTACAGCATGTTTCCTTGGATTTTGTGAGTATTGTGGTTTATTGGATGATTTCAGAGAATGGTTGATCCAGATCTTCTCCCACCATATGATTGACGAGGTGCAATACCAACAATGGACCACAACAGATCGATCAAATTTAGAAACACACATTGACACAACTGAGGAATTTGTAGATCCATTTTGTGAAAAGTTGCACATCTTGAAAAGACACAACTTCATTGCTAAACAACAGTCACTATATCTCACACAAAGGAAAGAGTCGCTATTGGACAATGAATACATTGTAATGGCTGATTTTGCAGAAAACTATTCCTTTGTACTACAGGATGCGGTGCAGGGATTCCACTGGAATAATGCTCAAGCAACAGTACACCCATTTGTGTGTTACTACCGAAGACTCGGTGTCATCAAAACTTAAATCAGTCTCTTTGAACAAGTGTATTGTTGACGTCTCTCGTCAGAATGCTACCAGTGACCTGGTATCCGAACATAACCATAATCCAACACCTCTGGTGTTGAAGGCGACGAGAGCAGAGTCTGAGGACTCCGTCAAACCAACATCTAACCTCACAGCATTAAAAAAGAAATTTCTGAAACAAACACAGAAGCCTCCACCCATTATTGTCGATGACTTCTTTCCAGTCACATACCCATCTATCACCATATCCGCTCAACCATCACCAGCATCATCACCATCATCATCACCACCTACATCTCCAAGAAGTGGTCATTATTCTTTGTCACCATTCACTCCAATTCCATTATCCACGACTCAAGCTCCACCCATTGTTCAAGCTCCACCCACTACTCAATCATCTCAGACTCTACCCACCACCTTAACCTCAGCTCAAGCTCCACCTACTATTCAACTACAAACTACTCCCACTATTCAAGTCCCACCCATTGCTCAGGCTCCACCCACTCAACGACTCCAAGCTCCTGTTCAACGGTCTCAAGCCCCACCTTCTACTGGACTTCGCCCCACTCCCAATATGAACTCAAAACTCATTAAACAATTGATTATACAATTTATTTATATTTTGTGCATTATATTAAATTTCTTTCAATTGCTTTCTTTTCTCCTTTTTTTCCATTTCTAAATATCCATCTGAATTCTTTTCTTCTCTTCTTTCTAATAAAAATATTTTCTTTCTTTGTCCTTCTCTAAATTTCCATCTTGTGTCCTTTTCTTAAAATAATTTTTTCTTTTCTTCATTCCTAATTTTCCACCTCTTTTCCTTTTTTTCTTCTCTCTTAATTTTTTCTTTCTCCCCTAAGTGTATAATTTTCATTGATTTATATAAGATTCTGTGATTATTGTTGTAAACTTGTCACTGACGAAGGTCTATTTATAGACCGAAACATGTTTGACTGAATTAAAATTTTTTCAATTTATTCTGTCATTACACATTACACTGCGCACATGGCAACTGGACAATCCAGTACCAATCTTTCCAAGGCCGCAGGGACCTGCTTTCCCAACAAAAAAACTTAAATCAGTCTCTTTGAACAAGTGTATTGATGACGTCTCTCGTCAGAATGCTACCAGTGACCTGGTATCCAAACACAACCATATATCTTTTGTCATCATTTCAGACTGCTTAAATCATGATACCGTGGCAGTTCACTTATATCAAAAACATCTGATATCTTTTCTTACCAACCAATTTGGGCATTCTCCGGTCCGAATGATCTACTTTTCTGATGGAGCATCATCACATTACAAAAATTGCAAAAACTTTGCCAATCTATGCCATTATGAATCTGACTTCAATGGGATCAAAGCCGAATGGCACTTTTTTGCCACTTCCCATGGCAAGGGACCATGTGATGGTTTTGGGGGGACTGTCAAAAACCACACAACAATCAAATAATGACTCCTAGGCAATTACTTGAATACAGTAAGGAAAACATAGCTGGAGTACACTTTCACTACTGTACTAACGAAGAGTATAATTCAGAAGGCACACTTTTAGAAGCTAGGTTTAATTCAGCAAATACCATTGTTGGTACTAGAGGTCTAAATGCATTTATGCCTATAAGTTTGAACCAACTGGAAGTGAAAGTGTACTCCACCTGTGCTGAGGCTAGAATAGTATGCGTAGACACTGCTAGTCAGGATAACTTGACATTAGAGAGTATTAGGAGATTTGTAACCTTAGTATATAACAATAAGTGGTACCTAGCTGTTACATTGCAAACATTCCCCGATACAGACCAGCACGATCTTTTGTTTATCCGCAGACTCAAGATATTCTAGTTATTCCAGCTTCAGATGTTCTAACTCTTGTTGACCCCCTCACCAACAGCACTGCTAAATGTGTAGGACTTTGTGATACTGAATCACTCAAGGCTTCAAGAGTTCTTCAATTAAGACTGAGTAGTTAGTTCATTTTTTTTTAAAGCAATAGCACGTTTATCTTTGCTCACATGGTGTGATCTTTTGTGCACATGTATATGATTAAATAAATATTACCACGTACTACGCTTAGAGCGCTAATATTGTTGTATCTTCCGTGGCATCTTTAGAAATGGGTAACCACTCATTCACAGCAGGCCATTGTTCACTTCAATGCCTGGGTCTCTCCACAGGATTCCATCACTATGGAATCAATGCTCAATTCTCCTCCCCAGCAGAAGTCGCTGTCTCAAAAGCTGGATTGTTTCACATTCCATTCTCTGCTGTCTTCAGCTTCCCTTGTTAACAAGGCTCGCATGCTCTCAGTTTCTTCTCCCCATGCCAGTTCTTGGAATACTGCTACCCCCTCTACAAGTTTGAAACACAATCGCCAGCGCGACATCTTTGTTGAGTTCTGTCGCCAGGCACACCTTTCTGTGAGAGTAGAAGCTGGTTATGGGCTCTCTAGGGTTCAGAGAAACACTCGCCCAGCTGATGTTCTTGTTCAGGATTGGGTCAGAGGGTCTCCAGCAGCTATTGATATAACTTTCACCTCTCCTTTAACTCCAGCCATGTTGAGGGTTGCTATATAGCTAGCACATCAGCAGGGTCAGCAGCCTATGCAGCAGAATGCTGAAACCATGAAGCCAACGACACAAAGTGCCAGGAGCTCGAATGGACATGCATTCCTCTAGCTGTGGAGACCTTTGGACACTGGAGTAAAGAGGCTCAGGCTGTTTTTTCCTGTCTTGCTTCGTTTATAGCCATCCATCGAGTCCCAAATCCAGTGTCCTAAATGAAATCTATAGTCGCCTCAACATCTCCCTAGTGAGGTCTGTAGCTAGAGCAATCTTAGTGAGGGGTTCTGCAGCATAGGACCCATGCGAGTAGCGTAGGTACACTGTAATGGTAGGTAGAATTGTAGTGCATACAGTGTACGTACTAATAATAAAATTAACAATAATACAAACGCGTCCTGCCGATATCCTTATCCCTAACTGGGAGTTGGGCAAGCCTGCTGCAATTGATCTTTGTGTCATATCCCCGCTTAATTCAGAAACCCTCCAAGTAGCGTGTGTGATACCAAGTTCAGCAGCAATGCAGGCAGAACAGAGGAAGCAGTAGCAGCAAATAATTCCCCAGGCTCGAGCTTGCCTAACTTTGAAGACGTTTTCCTCCTTAATCAGCCAACTCTTCATTTCATACCCTCCAAGTCCCGGCCCACCTTTGCCCGAGCTCTATCATCTGCACTGAGATGTGTCATTCGGGAGAACTCTGAAGTAGCGTGGCTGAAACTATTCATGCTTCCCAAGTGTGTTCTCCCCTCATCACGGCAGAGGGGGCAGACAGACCTCTCAATTGACACACTTTGCAACATGTGGATTGAAAACGACTTTACATCTCTCTGGAACTTAGCCAAATCATGTGTAGTTTGTCAAAATGAAGGCAAAAGTGGATCTTAAAGTAACCAGCATACCAAAAAAATTAACCAAGCTGTATCATTGGGCAGATCAGACATGATGGGGAAAGCCTGTCGTGTCTTGCAATCCGATGGCATTGCCCCAAATAATGAAACAACATGGGAGCTTTTGAAAGCTAAACACCCCAGAGGCCCAGTACCTTTAGTCCCTGCTACTCACTCTGCACCAGTTACATTAGAGCAAGACTTTAACATCTTATCTTCTACATTCCTTCCCCAAGGACACAGCTGCAGGGCACTCGGGTCTGCGAGTATAACACCTGCTGGACGTTGCTAGTGTAAGGATGACGCACGAACACCTGAAGTGTTAAATAGTCATGTGCTTGTACTCTAACCCCTTCTAGAACATTCTGTTAGGGTTCGTATATATACACATTCTGTCCATGTACTGCTGGCTGATAGATATCGCTTGATTACACTCATTACATTGGCGTAGTCGGCAGGATCGAGGATATGGCTAGACCTACCGTGACTCCCGGGAAGTTCTCGGGTGAAGAATCCTGGGATCAATGGATCTTCCATTTTGAGAGTGCGGCAGATAACAAGTGGGACACCGCTGCTAAGTTGCAGTGGTTAAAAATCAGTTTGACGGGATGCACGCTGGCATCGTTCCAGAGACTTTTGCCACAAAGCATTGCGGACTACAAGACCGCCAAAGAGACGTTGCAGGAGAGATTCGAGCCATCTTGTAGACGTGACCGCTACCAGATCGAGTTGCAGACGGCTAAGAGGAAGAAAGAAGTAGGGTGGGCAGATCTGGCGGACCGACTGAGAATAATGGCACAGAAAGGGTATCCAGACCTCAAAGACAAAGCCAAGGAGCAGCTGGCGCTGAACATGTTCCTGTCGCTTATCGACAACTCTCAAGTAGCTTTCGCTGTACGGCAGAGGCCAGCTACACTAGATACTACTGTAAGCGCAACATTGGAAATCGAGTGCTACGCGGATTCCAAATCGCATGTGGTGGGAGGAGTGACGAACGACCTGCTGATTGGAGGAGCAGGGACGAGTCCTGTCACGGCCGACGTTGTTAAGAAATTAATGGAAAGAATGGAACGGTTGGAGGCCCGACTAGAAGGAGAGAGAGAGAGGACGGGGGATGGTAGGAGGCCAAATAGAAGTAACGATCGTCCCCTAACCTGCTGCTTTCATCTCTTCTTAATCATTCTCAGGTATCGGTAGGGCTAGCAATAGGCATTTAGTGAGTGCCATTTCAAGGTTCAACACTTTTGTATCCCCTAGTGATGCCATCACAGTAGAAGCTAATTTATCCTCTCCTCCTTCCCCACATGGCTTGTCTATCTAGGAAAATAGACAGTCATCTTTTTCACTCAGTTTTGATGACCTCCTCTCCTGCTAACAAGGCACATCTTCTTTCCTCTTCTGCTGCTCATGCTAGCTGTTGGCTGTCAGTTGTTCCTTCTGTTGGTCTTGAATTGCATCTTGAATCTTCTGAGTTCCATACAGCGGTGAAATGGTGGTTTGGCATGAACTCTACTGCTAGATCCTCTTTCCCTTTCTGTCATACACTTTTCTGTCGTTTGAGGTACAAATTAGACAGAAAATAAGCTCCTATATGAATTTAGCTAAGTGTACCGAACCAATGAGTTGGTTGGGGAGCACGAGGTACGCTATGTATATGTCATTGATTGGTGATGATGGTGTGTATGCATAACTCTACCATGTGCATAGCTGTTGAGTGGTGTTGGAGATGCGTAAGCATATTTGGCCACGTGTAGATTGGTACATAGTGTGTCTGGCTTTGGGAGTTAGTCAATCTAGGCGTCTGTATGTGTGCACTGCTGCTGTCGGGCGAAATGTCTTTAGATGAACTGGCCAGGCTCGGGCAGAAGCTATCCTCACCCAGATGTCCGGGTTTATGGCAGGGCTAAGAGAATTTAATGCAGAAATTGCTGTGCAGCAGGACGGGCTCGTCCATTTGATTGCGAAACGCTCCATGCAAGATCGACCCTACGCCTTTCGACGTACGGGCAATGCTGCGCAATACAGCTTTGTGGAGGAAGTTATAGAGCACGTCAGGGAAGCATCCCGGCAGTTGGAGAAGGTGGATGGACCGAAGGCGGAAGAGGCAGCTAAGGAACTGAAGGAGGCGGAAGCTCTCCTTACTCGCAGGAACAATTATAACGGCCGGACACCGGACATTTGTCCGGCTAATTTAGTCTATTGTCCGGCGGTCAATTAACCATCCGGACAAAATGGTCGGACAAAAACGTGCAAGTGATTTTGATACTGGAAGCAGTGAAAGCCCTGGTCCTAGCTGTAAAAAAACACCTAAGTGACAAGTAACGAAAGCAACCTTCGATAGATGGCAACGAGATAATGATCGCGATCACCAAACGCTCGTCTGGCTTCGCTGTGAACTGGAACGCGATAATGTCCACGTAGCTGTTTTGCTATGTGATGCGCGCAAGCGCCACAAGGACAGCATTTTATCGTTGCGAAACTTCCAGATGACCTGGATTACTGGTACTATTAGGGACGTCTCCTAACTAATTTGGAAAAGTTAAAGTCATTTTAATTTGACGTGAGGGGGGGGGGGGGGGGGGGGGGGGGCGTGACGTTATCCGATGTACTGACCAAAAAAATGGCGGCCGGCCTCCCACAACCTTCAATATCAATGACGTTATGAGGTGGGGAGAGGGGGGGGGGGGGGGGTTATAATGAAGCGTCAAAATGACGTTAACTTTTTGGAGACGCCCCTTTGTTTTGTGTCTACGTACTAAAAAAAAATGTCCGGCCATTTTTGAAACATGTCTGGGCAAACACATCTACCGCTTGACATTTGTCTGGCCATCCCAAAAAAGTTATAATTGTCCCTGTACTCGCCGGATGAGGATCATTAAAATTGCAGACAGATCGGGCCACGGTTGGAATATGATCGCAGAATACGAAAACGATGAACTTACTCTTGACTCGGGCGATGAGAAGAGGCTTATAAGGGCTGAAATGGAGGCGGAGAAGAAGGCAGCAAGAAAGAAACTTAAGCTGCCAGCAGCCATCGCGCCCGCCGCCGCAGGTGATGTTGTCCCACCGATATGCAGGTTCGGCGCAGCTCCTCCAGTTCCAGCGAAGATAGGCACTTGTTTTGGCTGCGGGGAGTTCGGCCATTTGAGGCGATATTGCTCGAAGCCGGCTGCATTGACAAGCTCGGCATCGGTTGTGTAAGCGAAATGATGGTTGCACGTAGTCTCGTACCCAGACCCAGATTCCCAACAGCTGCGGATGGATTACATCACCGCTACGTGGAAAGAGGGTCTGGCGAAATGCCCAACAAAAGTCGTTCTAGGGTAATAAATGATACGTCATCAAACACGGTGCAATATGACGTCGCATGGTGTTAGAAACGTCATTTAGCTCCGTATAGAGTGAGTATCATGATTATAATTGATCGGAAATGCTTCGCTGCAAGCTTTGTGTAGATCCCGTCTTGTGTTCCAAAAACAGGAGGCAGCTTGCTAGCCTATCATCAAAAAATTGCAGAGCAGTACTGACGGATTTAGCTTGCGAATGTGGGCAATCAAAAAGCAATGTTGCAAAGGACTACGGAGAAGGCTATCTGTGCAAAAAGTGCTTCAATGCAATTGCCAAGTACTCAGCCCTTCAAGAGGAAGTCCAGAACCGTAAACGTGAGCTGCTGTCAAAGTTGTCTCGTCACGTGGGTTCATCGGCTACGCATGAAACGCAAGGCACAAAGCAATCGGCCGATACTGTTCCTCACGCCGCACATGCTGTCAAAGTAGGTCCGGATTAGGCTATTTCCCATGGTAATATTTCCTCTCTATATAGGTTGTTGTTATGTATCAAGATTATGAAAAGAAGTACAATCTGTCTCCAACAAGAGAACCAATTGGGAAGTGCTTAGGTCGTAACGCGAAGCGGGCATTTGCGAAGCATTCATTGGAGTCTCCAGCACTGCTCGAACATTTTCTGCTTCGAATCAATAAGATCATTCGTAAAGAGATGAGTCAGGTTCTTCGTGATACTGCATACACCATTAAAAAAGCTCAACGAGGCAGCCCTCTCGTGGGCGAACGAATACCGCACATTACGACAGAAAGCACCAGTTCTTGTACGATTTCTTGATGCTTGCATTCCAAAAGAGAGTTCGAGAAGACTATGTTCCATCATGACTTGTATTGGAGTTTTGGCCAAGTCTCATTGTAGTAATACGCTTCTTCATGTTTTCATATCACTGGTTCTCAGTTATGGACATGCATGCAGGAAAGCTGGTATGTGCATTGGGTGTCAAGCTTTTTATGGTTCATGCTATACTTATAGGTGTATTCAAGGCTCCAGAAACTTGGCTTATGTCTCTCTGACAGCAGCACACGAGCACTGCTAGACATCCTAGGAACTGACCATGATCAAGTTGTTAAGAACTGGGTTTCAGAACTATCTTTACCAACCAATCAGGTAAGTACTAGCTCATGTAAGGGTTTCAGCATGTATATAAACTTGATGGCAATCTATCAACAGGGTATTATGTCATTTGCTCCAGCAACATTATTTGATTCAGATGACACATCCAATTCTACTTCTAGCTTATCCGCTGTATTCAATGAACAGTCACAGTCTAATTCTTTTCATGCATCAACTAACTCCAGTCTCATTAGTTCCCTCATCACCACCACCACCACCACAACTGGCATCATCCTCCTCATCATCATCATCATCGTTTTGTGACAGCACTTCTCCTGTGGGTCCAGGCGACTTTTCTCTAGTCACTGCTGAGTCTTCACCCTCCTGTGACACTCATACTAGCGCCAGTGATGAAGATACTGCTCCTTTAGCTGCAGCAGGTATGATATCATTTGTAGTTAAATTTAAAAGGTATGCATGACTGCTCATCTTCATGCACTATTAGAGCAAAACAGTCCTCAAGATGGTTCCCCAGTGCTTGATTGCAGTGAATGGTATGGATTTAAGCTCATTGGTGACAATATTCATAAGAACATAAAACCCCGAGACATGAGGATCAACAACCAAACAAAATCTTTGCACTATTTCCATGCCTTTGCAGTGAAGGACAGGATAAACTTCAGTGACATCGCTAACAATGCTGAACTGGTTTTTCAAGATGACATAGACTACGGTGTTTTCTATCCAAATGATGATGATGATGCGCAGTTGGTTTCTAACTTTCAAACACTTGTGACCAGAATATTTTTTGAGCATATTCCTCATCTTCAACATTTGTTTGGCAAAGTGACACATAACATCAAACACAAGTATTCAAAGAACATGAGTATTAAATCAACTGTGGTATGTTCTTCCCATCTCTGCCCGTGCTTTTTAGGTTTAGTATATCTTTGTTAATTTTATTATACAGGTCCCATTAGGAGTCATTCTTAAGAATGAGAATATCTTAAATGATATGGTCGATATTTTGGATGTACTTCATCAATATGTACCCAAGACCACCACCACCCAGACCTACGATACTTGTGCAGAGGACGGAAGCACGAGAACAACTGAGGTCCACATTGATCACATCAACCCTATTCTCATAGGTGGAGATCAGCTGACAGTGGCAAGGGTTCGAGGAAGTCAGGATGCTCTCCTAAACTCTGAAAGTGGTACACAGCGTGTTCAGGGACTTATACCAGTCATAGAAGACTGGCATGCCAAGATGTGCTATATGCAGGTATACTGCCCATGTTGATCATGTTTTTGATACCAGACTAGACACTAGACTGTACACATGGTAATGTCCCCACCTAAGAGCATCTGCTCAGCAGCAGCATGCATGTTGATCATGTTTTTGATACCAGACTAGACACTAGACTGTACACATGGTAATGTCCCCACCTAAGAGCATCTGCTCAGCAGCAGCATGCATGTTGATCATGTTTTTGATACCAGACTAGACACTAGACTGTACACATGGTAATGTCCCCACCTAAGAGCATCTGCTCAGCAGCAGCATGCACATGATTTGAAGCATTGTTTAAGGCTTATTAATACTCCCTCTGTCCTCTGTCCCTTCCCTACCCCAAGCATTAGAATGTGTAAATAAGTCACTTCAATGAATTCACATTGGCACATTTTTTTGCACTTGTTCTGTTAATTGGCTACTTAGGTGGTGTGGAAGAGGCTGTACAACACCAGTTCAGGAGTGGATAAGGGAACCTTATTCCAACTGAGGAACCTTATAAACAGATGGAATGTTGTGTCTGACGTGAGTAAGGACACTGCTGCCTGCGAGGAGTTTATGGAGCTCATCACTGTAGCACACATACTGTCAGCTGCAGTTCATATCACTGGTGTTCCAGACTTAGAAGGGCTATCAAAAAATATCTTATCCAGTGACAATCATTTTGCAGCTGTCAGCTCTATTGCTAAGACTTTGTGCTCTGATGTGGTCACCCTATCATTTGCTGCAAAGCCATCTACAGGTTCAGCCGACTGTGTTATGGAGTATGCCAAAGAAACTTTGTCACTAGGGTTGCTTCTTTTGGAGTTCAATGACGTCATTAGAGAAGGGGATAGTGTCAGAGTGTTGCGGTGCTGGAAGTTCCTATTCCTTTTTTTCCGTGCCGCAGGGCACAAAAATTATTGTATTGAAGCATTCCAGTTACTCATGCAGTACTACTACACACTAACATCTCGATGTGCTGAGCAAATGCTGTGGGGCCGCTTTGTCAATAGTGTAGGTGGACCAGGTCACAATATTTCAGGAGACTTGCACATGGAACACCTAAATAGTGTCTATTTGCGCCCGTGTGCACAGGTGTGCATACTGTACGTACAGTGTGTACAGGTGTGCACACTTTATTTACACCTTCATATTTGTATTATTTTTTGGATTTATGTACCAAATTTTACACCATTTTAAAGATGAATCATTGTAGAATATGGGGAAATACAGAATATTAGAAACTATTCAATAAACTCACAGTTTGTCGGCCTCAAAAACTACCCAAAAATTGTGCGCACGTGACATTTATAAATAAATATGGAGGGTGCACAGGACAGAGTTCTTAGGACCCGTCGTACCAGGTGAGTTATTAACAAACTGTCGCTTCGTAACTAAATGCCATGTTAATGAATTCATATCACTTTACAGTGCTGGCTGTTCTGTGGGTGCTAAACGGCAGCGCCGGGTTGAACCAGTCGCCAGTGAAGAAACGTTATTAGGCACTCAAGAAGACAGCGCAGCAGTCAGCCAGGGACTGCAAATAGGTTCTCAAGCTGTAGGGTGTGGCAGGGCAGTAAGTCGTGGAGCGCACACTGGTTCACAAGCTGTAGGACGTGGCAGGGCAGTAGGCCGTGGAGCGCACACTGGTTCACAAGCTGTAGGACGTGGCAGGGCACTAAGCCGTGGAGCGCACACAGGTTCACAAGCTGTAGGACGTGGCAGGGCAGTAGGCCGTGGAGCGCACACTGCTTCACAAGCTGTAGGACGAGGCAGGACAGTAGGCCGTGGAGCGCACACTGCTTCACAAGTTGTAGGACGTGGCAGGGCAGTAGGCCGTGGAGCGCACACTGGTTCACAAGCTGTAGGACGAGGCAGGACAGTAGGCCATGGAGCGCACACTGGTTCACAAGCTGTAGGACGTGGCAGGGCTTCTAGGGGACGGGATCAAGTTAGGGCACAGAGACACAGTGCTACTGTAGAGGAACTCCCAAATGAAAGAGAAGGAAATATTGATGAGGATGAATCCGACATTGAGATAGAAGAGAATCCATTGCCACCTCATAGAGAAGATGTAACACATGTGTTTGTTCATGATGTGGGATGGAAAAAGAATGTAGGTCGTGCTTTATGCCCAGCAGCAACACATGGGTACTCTCAGCATGCCCAGTTCCATCTCTATAACGCTGCTGAAGCCACAGAATTTGAATACTTTCTGTCTTGTTTTCCATGTAACCTTGTGGATAGTATTTGCTGTTTGATGACCACAAAAGGCCAGGAGCAACGAAAAGGAGTCTCATTTAATGTTTCCATGGGGGAATACTGGCTCTTCATGGGTTATCTTATGTACATGTTATGCCATCCCATTGAACTCCCTATCCAAGACTACTGGGAAGGACCCCTCTCAACAAAATATGGGGCATGTGCTAGCTTTGTCAAGCATGACCTGGGCAAGTTTGGACTCAGCTACAGCAGATTCCGCAGATTGATGCAGGCTTTTACACTACCCCAGTATTCTGAATGTCAGACTGAGCCTTTCTCAGTGATCAGACGTTTTGTAGATGAGTGGAACCAAGTTATGCAGCGCTGTATTTCTCCAGGCCCCATTCTAGTTGTTGATGAAAGTATGGGGCAGTGGTTAGGGAAAGGGATGCCAGGGCTGATGTTTGTTGCTAGAAAGCCCACACCTAATGGAAGGGAGGCCCACACCACTGCTGACGCTGACACTGGATGTATCATCAACTATGAAATATATGAAGGCAAAACACTGATGGCTGACAAAAAGCATGTCAGAGAACTTGGTGCTGGTACTGCTGCAGCTTTGAGACTCACTGCACCCTGGGCACATACAGGTCGTATAGTAATCCTGGATAGTGCTTTTGCAAGCCTGAAGGCTGCCAAAGTCTTAGCAGGTGCAGGGCTGTACATGGTTGGTAATGTTAAAACTGCACATACAGGCTTTCCAAAAGGTTGGTTAAATAGCCAGGTAACAGAGAGGGGTGAGCGTGCTTGTGCAACACATGCTTTCACTGTAAATGGTCAGCAGTGGGAGGCATTGGCTGCTCTGGATAAAGACAAGCAACCAATGTCCCTTATTGGGACAGCTGGAACTACTAACATGGGAAAAACACTTGTCCGAAACTTTACAGTGAGACACAGCAATGGTGATTGGCAGACCAGGACAGCACATTTGGAACAGTGGCATATTCATGAGATCTATCGCTCAAACTTCAATGTCATTGATAAACATAATGGCAAGAGGCAAGGCTTTGCATCTTTTGAAGAGACATGGAAGACACACAGCTGGTGGGTGCGGGACTTTCAAGTCTTGTTTGGCATTTCTGAAGTGAATGCTTATCTGCTGTGGGTAAAGTTCAAACCAGGACAAGAACAGGTCAGCTTGAGTAACTTTCGTATGCAGCTGTGCCATCAGATGCTGAATAACAAATGGATAATAGCTGAACGGAATGCTACATGTACATCCAGATCAGTGCAACCCGAGCAAGATTGTAATGTAGTCCATCAACTGATCAACTGCGATAGAGGCCATTGCAGAATGTGTGGGCTTATCACTCGTTGGAGGTGCGAATGTTTACCCCAGTCCCCTCCTGCACCTGGTGCTAAAAGAAGAAAGGACGGATCAGCAATGTATTTGTGTCCTGCATCTAAGCGTAGATGTTTGATACAACACATTGAAGGGAATGCACCTGTGAATCTGAAGAAGCTAGCAGCATTACAGAAATGGAATGCACGAAACTGACATTGAACTGATATAATAGTCCTGCTTGCTTAGATTGTGACCGTATTTAACCTGATTGTGTAATGAGTGTTGCTTTTACAACACCTGTCCAATGATTGTGTGAAATTTACATACTGTGTTATGCTCAAGCATTACAATTGAAGTCTAGATCTGTAACCATGCATACTTGCATGTGCAATGTTAAAGTGTGCACAAGTGTACACACTGTACTGCCAAATTCAACACAAAAAATTTAAACAAGTGTACTCAGCTGATTTAATACACAAGTAATAGTACTTACTGTCATCTATCAGTATCAACATTCAACTACACAAAATACATTATGGCTGTTTTGAATTTAACAATGTGCACACCTGTACACAATTTAAAATGCCAGGGCCCAGACACTGCTAGTGAAATAAAAGGAATTCATTTACATTGCATCGGAATAGTAAAGCATATGTATCAACTTACTACCCACTTTTCATTTGCAGTCCACATACTTTGACATGTGCCTTTTAAGATGCAAATTTTCGTCATACAATAGTAACTGAAGCTGCTCCATTATCATAGGATAGGCTGCATATTTTAGGACCACAGTTCTACTACTCATCAGTGCATCAATGGAGAATAACATATATTAATTTCACAGCCACTGAGTTTAATATGAGGGATCTAATGATTCAAATTGTGAATGAGGTAAAGCATGCACGGGTGTACACACTTTCCGAAGCAAATAGACAATAGGATCCTGAAAGATACTGTGAGTCATCTTGGTGCCAACAAGACCCCAAAATCCATAGTAAGGGCTGCTAAAGCATTGGGTCCTTTGAAAGATATTTTAGCAGAATTCGACAAGATAACTGGTGTATGGTTTACAAGCAAGCATTGTAGAAGATCAGAGAAAGAAGATCTCCTGAAAATAGTTGCAGAATTAAATCAAAATGAAGTGTTCCACTATCAACCAGGAAGAAAGCATCTGCTATTTCCTTCCATGAAATGCAATGGTCTGCTAATGTGTATAGATAGACCCAAGCTGATGTCTTGGATGTCAGTAAAGGCGGAGAACATCCTTCGCCAAACACCTTTTACTCATTAGATTATGAGTGCATCTGCATACATGCATGTAATCCTCATTCTTGATTAAAGTAACAATTAGACATAGTGAAATAGTTACATCGGAAATGAATTACAATTACATTTATCACAACGA
Organism: Eunapius fragilis; assembly: GCA_963681505.1. Classification (NCBI taxonomy): domain Eukaryota; kingdom Metazoa; phylum Porifera; class Demospongiae; order Spongillida; family Spongillidae; genus Eunapius; species Eunapius fragilis. The sequence continues at coordinate 11,949,506 of OY811971.1, forward strand.
AAGTTACTAGAACACACATCACAGCAACTGCAGTCATTATTACTTTCATATGTGCAGTCAAAGTATGACATGAGTCTAGCTCTTCTGCACACATCGTTTCCAGTGCAGTATCATTTTACCTATGTAAAGGACTTGAACTTCGCCTCTTAAAATCCTCTCCTGCTGAGCACGATCATTCATTTCACTGCTAAGATAGGCTGCCGATAACCCTTTAGCGTTAAGAGTAGCAACCTATACAGTAAAGAACCAAACTGTGCATGCACCGTTCATTAAAGAACATCGAGCGTACCTGGTCCTTCATTAAGGCTATCAGTGGCGATACAACAATCACTATGCTGCTGTCACGTTGGTAAAGGCAGTCAAAGGCGAACGGCAGAACTGTGAAACAGAGCGACTTTCCACTTCCAGTCGGCAAAATAACGAATATGTCATTCCCTTCCATGAAACTTTTGATCGCATTCAACTGATTCAGACGGATGGAAGCGTAGCCCAGCCTTTGACCAGATTGCAAGATTATAGAGTCAAGATTAACGTCTGCCATAGAGCTAGAGGACATATGTACAGGTATCTACAGGTATGCGTAATTGCTTTTGTCAAATAATTAATATTATGTATTACAATCTGACGTCACGGAGCACTGCATTCTGATTGTGCACCTAAAATCAGGCGCACGTAGAACGACTTTTGTTGGGCATTTCGCCAGACCCTCTTTCCACGTAGCGGTGATGTAATCCATCCGCAGCTGTTGGGAATCTGGGTCTGGGTACGAGACTAGGTTGCACGTTGCTTGAATATGATTTTTGAAATTACAATGCAAAAAAATAATAATAATTTTTTTGATCGCGTGCCTATGGGTTGACAGCGATGTCTGTATAGCTCACAAAAACAGGACAATTGCGCCCATTCAGCGCATAAACCAGCTCAAACTTATTGTTGTGAGCACAAAGGCGCATTCGTTACGCGTTTGATGGTATAAAATGCATGTGTGCGCAGTTTGTTCGCATAAAACGTTACATGCTGCCATGTCGGAGTCCGTATCGATCGCGAAAGCTAGGAACAAACTCACGGTGGATGAGAAATGCAGGATTGCGCGTAGGAAAGTCTCCACGGGTGACTCGGATGAGAAGGTTGCTGCGTGGTTTAACCATGTCTCGGGAAAGCAGATCTGTCAGACAGTGGTTGGAAAAGCAGTGCATGCTGGATTCCAGGATCTAAGCCCTTACGAACCAGACAAAAATAGATGTAGGAGGCGTGCCCCGATGTGGCCACTACTAGACGAGGGGCTTTTTTCTTGGTTTAACAGGTACGTCTTTGCTATAGAGTTTGAGCGTATAGCAAATACTGATGTGATTACTTCACATACTCTCCAGCGTACGTGAGCGCAATGGAATGCTTTCTGATGCTCTGATGCTGTCAAAAGCATCAGAATTAGCCATGTACCTGCAAATAAATCGACGAGGAGCTGTAGCTTCAATAAATGCTTCATCTGGAGTCACTCCACTTACATCTGGAGACACTGGAGCCACCTAGATGTATTCAGCTACTCCTGTGACTTCAGCAGCAACACCTCCTGTCACTCAGACATCTGCAGCCACACCTCCATCTCTTGTCCCATCCACATCTGCAGCCACACCTCCATCTCCTGTCACTCAGACATCTGCAGCCACACCTCCATCTCTTGTCCCATCCACATCTGCAGCCACACCTCCATCTCTTGTCCCATCCACATCTGCAGCCACACCTCCATCTCTTGTCCCATCCACATCTGCAGCCACACCTCGATCCACCCTTCCATCTACCTCTTCCGCAAACATGCTGGATGATGATCACACTGCTGATGAACTTAGCAATGGTTGGCTAGCCAAATGGAAAAAACGCCATGGTGTCTTCTCTGTGCTCCTTCACGGGGAAGCTGGTGGCGCTGACCAGCAAGGTGTTGCAAGAGCCCAGAGGGAGCTGCCAGATAGTCACTACAGACCAGATGACGTCTTCAATTTTGATGAAACAGGTTTATACTACAGACAGGCAGTACGTGATGTTGTATCAATACCAATTAATAGATTAATTTTCAAAACTTTGAATTACTTTAGCCTGACCGTACACTCACCACAACAACTGATGTGAAAGGATTTAAGAAAGTAAAAGATCGCATAACAGTGGGCCTAGCTGTTAATGTATGTGAAACTGAGCGCTTTAAGCCCATCGTAATTCATAAATACAAGCATCCCCGCTGTTTTGGGAAAAGCTTCAGCCCTGACATTGTGGTGTCTTACAATAAGAAGGCTTGGATGCGTAATGAGGTAAGTGTAGTATAATGCATGAGCTTCAAGTTTCAACTCATTGCGATTCTCTGCAGGTTTTCACTGATTGGTCGAAGAAGGTGAATGAGCAATTTATGTCACAACAGCGTAACTGCTTGATGTTGCTGGACAATGCCAGTTCACATGGTGTGGCAGACACATTAGTTACAAAAGTGGGCAGCCTTGATGCTTTTAGGTTGACCAATCTTTTGCTCCTTTTTCTGCCACCAAACTGCACATCAGTTGTGCAGCCCTTGGACCAGGGTATCATTGCTGCCTTTAAGGCCCACTACAAACGCAAGCTGGCTCGTTACATGGTTCAGCAGTATACGACATTGATTCCAGTCAGGATCTACAGGCGCTGTCGCTTAAGACCAATCTTAAGCAGGTCGGTATTTTTTTCTTTACTAATGATACAGGATTTTTGTTTATGAGCTACGGGTGGTCTTAAATGCATGTAAATGCAATATCCTTTACTCTTGATACATTCAGGCTATTATGTGGCTTGTAGCTGCCTGGCACGAAATCTCTGTCACAACTATCTTGAACTGTTGGTGCAAGTCAGGGGTTCTGCCTGGAACTTGGATCAGCCAGATGAGACCAGACAGAGCAGCAATGATGGTAGCAGATGCTGGAGAAAGTTGCCAACTAAGGGAGATAACTGCTGATATCACAAGGTTGCCGGTTGAACCAGGAGTGACCCGAATGGCAGCAGTTGATTGGATAATGGATCCAGGAGAGATGGAGACAGAAGGGGAAGAGACAATGGCGGAAATTGCAGCTAGGTTATTAGGTCAAACAACTTCATTTCCAGTTTTGGATGTTGATGAAAAAGAATTACAAGACTCCAACAATGTGGAACCACAATCTGTTTCACTAGATAAGGCAAAGGACAGTGTGTCCAGTCTCTTACAGTTTGTGGGAGATAATATTGGTCTCTTTTCAGAGGCAGATATTAGGCATTTGTTGTGTTTACAGGACAAGATGCAGTCTATGTAATTGTGTTTGACGCGTAATTAAATTCATAATGTTATTGTAGGTACACGCAAAATCAACCACATTCGTTATAAGCTCAAATTCCTTATAAGCTCAGGGAACAAACATAGAGCTTATAAGGAGTGAACACAGTGCAATGCTGCCTTGGATGCTTATGGTCATCATGCACTGTGTTGCAAGTTGGGGGGTGATGTTGTCTCCCGTCATAACAAGTAGAGAGACATCTTTAACGATTTCTGTCACCGTGCCTGTCTTGCTCCACAGCTAGAGATGGGAGGGTGGTCTAGGGAACATACTCGTCCAGCTGATGTTCTTGTTCCAAACTGGTCGTCCTGGGTAAGTCAGCAGCATTTGACCTGTCTGTCACATTAATGCTAAATGCACATGCTTTTCAAGAAGCGAGTGTGACAGCAGGTTTGGCTGCTATGGCTGCCCAGATCCGCAAGCACAGGGTTAACGATGGAAGGTGCAGTGAACTAGGCTGGGTTTGTATTCCTCTTGTAGTGGAGACATATGGATGTTGGGGTACTGAGGCTATTCAGGCACTATCAAGACTTGCCACACGTTTGTCCACCAGGCAGGGTCTCCCCAAGTCGCTAGTGTGTAACGAACTATTTGGTAGACTAAGTTTAGCCCTTGTGAGAGCAAACTCTCGAGCCATCCTATCCCGCTCCCTATAAACTGTGCATGCTGATGCTGTAGGTAGATTTTGTTTTGTGCATACTGTATCATATATCTGTACAAGTTTATTAAAATAATAATAAATAAAATAATAATAATAATAATATATGGTGGCTGGGTCAGGACACTTCAGTTGCCTCAGTGTGCCCATTTTGTCCAGGGGTCGCTCTTGACTCCCTTAGTCACCATGCTGTGTCCTGTAGACATGGAGGTGACACAGTCATCAGACACAACAAATTGCGTGACATCATTGCAGATTTATGTCGCAAGGCACACCTGTCTGTCAGGGTGGAAGCTGGTCATGGTATGTGTCGTGACATCAATCACTCCCGTCCAGCTGATGTCCTTGTGGAGGGTTGGGAGAGAGGCCAACCTGCTGCCCTAGACATCACAGTCACTTCTCCCCTCACTCCAGTCTCCTTGAAAGACTCAAGCAGAATTGCAGGTGTAGCAGCTCTGTCTGCTGAAACTAGGAAGCATGCTGCCAATGACCCAAAGTGTCGTGAATTGGGATGGATGTGTATACCAATGGCAGTTGAGACATACGGTAACTGGGGGAAGGGGGCCCAACACATGTTCTCAAGACTGGCTACCTATTTAGCAATCATCTTTCCTGCCCCAAGTCCAGAGTTCTGGCTGATATATATGGCCGCCTAAACATCTGCTTGGTGAGAGCTGTGGCAAGAGCCAGCCTGGCAAGAGGCCTTTGCCCAGTCCATCTTTAGTGTACATGTATTGTTTTCCTTGTATCTAAAGTGATAATAGTTAGGATGTACATGGAGTTTACCTTTTTCAGGTGTATCTTATGTATTTCATGCATTCTAATAAACTTGAATAATATACATAATAAGAATAAAATGGCGAAATAAGGCTGCGTTGCAAATGCAACGGTAGTGGAGCGCGTTGCAAAGGCTCTAAAAGCAATAAAGGCTATGTCGACTGCTACCCAGGGAGGAGAGGTAAGTGCAGTAACGCTTCGAATAGGTCCCCAGCATAGCAGGCATCGTCGCAGCCATCAACCTGTACCCTGTCGCTTCCTTGCTCTTTGGTTGAAGCTAGCGCGTCTCAACCATCGTTAGCCTCTCTCCGGCCCCGTCCATTTCCACCGCTCCCATCCGCTGAAGAAGTTTATTCACCGCCGCCACTTAGCGCCTCACCACAAGGAGCAGCTGTTCCCCCCCACATTCTCCCCTTGTCCTCTCCCACTTCATCCACTTGTTCTCGTTTATCTAATCAATTTCCCGCAAATGCTTCTTCCCCCCTATGTTTAGCCGTGCACCCCGCGACAGATCTTCAAGCCCGAAGGGACCCTCCAGAGTCACAGTTACAGCTGCCTCAATCAAAGCTGCCCCAATCACGGCCCAGCGGCTAAGTTCACTCGGAAGATGAGCTTCGGATGGTGTTTCTTGAAGAATCCAACCCACAATCACAGCTTCAAACTCCGTTAACCACACGCCAGCCGCGAATGGATTAGCACCCTTTCAGCTTTCAGCCTCGCAGCCTTCGTCTTATTCAGGTTCACAGGGACAGGGAACCAGCAGAAGGCAATCTAGAAAGCCTTGTCCAGTTGAAGGATGCTTAGAATTGATTGCATCATCGATGGGGAAAGCTCACATGACGCTTCATGTGCAGAATATCCTTCCAGGCGACGTCCCCCTTGAATGGTTGCAGATGCAGGATTCGTTTGTTTGCCTTAGTTGTAGGTAGGTTATGGATCGGGAGGGGATGTTTCTAATAGCCGGCCAGCAGACTTTCTGGTCCCCAACTGGACACTGGGCAAGCCAGCTGCTTTTGACCTAACTGTAGTCTCACCGCTTAACACCAATACATTGATTGAAGCGGGAGCTACAAGTGGGTCAGCAGCGGGTAAGGCCGAAGTGCGCAAGCACAATGCCAACGACCCTAAGTGCAGGGAGCTGGGGTGGGTCTGCATTCCCTTAGCGGTCGAGTCTTATGGGTGCTGGGGGGAAGAAGCACATAGTTCGTTTTCTCGCCTTGCAGCCCGCCTGGCTTTGCAGTTACAGTGCAGCAAGTCCAAAGCCACAACGACCATATACCAGAGACTTAACCTGACCTTAGTCCGTTGTAATCCATGCTATCCCATGTAAGGCTGTTGCAGTCAGTAGACGGGGGTTAATTGAGACATGTGGGTTAGGGTGGGTGTTCTTTGGGTGTTGTGGGTGTTTTTGGTGTACTGTACACTACTTAGGGGTTTTATTTCGTTGTAATGTAATCTATGTTCTATAATAGTTGAAAAGTCCAAAGCCAGTGACTTCTTTGCCCCCTACCAGTTTGGAGTGGCTTGTGCAGCAGGAGCAGAAAAGGTTATCCATGGTCTCAGGTCTTGCATGGATGATCACTGGACAGATGAGAACTTCACAGTGCTGAAAATAGACATGCGTAATGCATACAATCTTGTATCTCGTCAGGCCCTCTTGGATGAGTGCAGCATTCAATTCCCAGAGTTGCTCCCTTGGGCATCATGGTGCTATGGCCAACACCCAGTATTGCAGCATGTATTGGGTACTATAAGCTCAGAGGTGGGTGTCCAGCAAGGAGACCCTTTAAGTCCAATGTACTTCTGCCTAGTACTACACAAGATTGTGTCTGCTATTGTATCAGATGAAAATTGCTCCAGTTTGCTGTTTCATGCATGGTACCAAGATGAGGTGTGGTTGCTGGTCCTAAGCATGCAGTTTCACGTGCACTTACCATCATCCAAGAGCTTGGCCCTCCATTGGGTCTGTTTATTAATGCAGCAAAATGTAAACTCTTCAGTATTAGTGATCTCAGCATGTTCCCACCAGAAATGAAGAGATCTAGTGTACCTCATTTGGAGATCCTGGGAGCTCCTATTGGGGGTGCAATTTTTTGTGCCAAAATTGTATCTCAGAAGTGTGCTACAGCCTCCAAATTACTTTCCCAACTGGAAGAGGTTGGTTCTGTGGACCCCCAAGTTGCTCTGCTTCTGTTACGACAGTGTGGCGGATTTTGTAAGCTTGTGCACCTGGCAAGATCTACACCCCCTTCTCTCATTGCTGAAGGACTGGAGTACTTCGATAATGATGTTCGTCACTGCTTTGCTCTATCTACAGCTGTAGACACCACAAAGAGTGCTTGGAAACAGGCACAACTCAGCCTTAGCAGAGGTGGTTTAGGGGTTCGCCGGCTTTCAGAACATTCATCTGCCTGTTATATAGCATCTCTAAGCATGGCTGGCATGGGCTCTGAGACCAATCAGCACCTGTTGAATGCCATCGATAAGTTTAATGAACATGTTTCTAATGAGGATACAGTTACATTGGAAACTATCAGGGAGACATCATGCCGCCAAAAGATGCTTTCGAACAAATTGGAAGACAGCCTGTTTGCACAGCTTTTTTCAAAATTATCATTGCCTGACAGAGCTCGCCTTTTATCAGTTTCATCTCCCCACGCTGCAGCATGGCTTTCCACAGCTTCTTCTCCTGGTCTCAATCTGCAGTTGGAGCCTTCTGAGTTCCAAGCAGCCTTACAATGGTGGCTTGGTGTTAGTATCTCAGGCTCTCAGGGTGCCACATGTCCTCACTGTCCAGCTCATTCTTTGGACCCTTTACTCCACCATGCTTTGACATGCAAGCATGGGGGCGATGTGGTCATTCGTCACAACAGGCTTCGGGATGTATTTGCAGAGTCATGTAGGAGAGCCTGCATAAGTGCACAGGTGGAGGTTGGGTACGGCTTTACATCTGAGGAGCGCCACACGCATGTCCTGGCAGCAAACTGGATGATGGGAAAGCCTGCTGCATTTGACTTTACTGTCACATCACCGCTAACCTCAAGTAATTTACCTGAAGCGAGTGTGACAGCAGGGTCTGCAGCCATTGCAGCAGAGGAGAGAAAGCATAAGGCCAATGACTCCAAATGTGCAGAACTGGGTTGGGTATGCATCCCAATAGCTGTGGAGACCTATGGGTGTTGGGGCACTGAAGCAAAGTGGGCAATATCGCAGCTAGCCTCTCGCTTGGCCACAACGTCAGAACTGCCCAAAGTCTGCATCTGTCACAGCCCTATATCAGAGGTTGAGCATGACCCTTGTTAGGGCAAATGTGAGGGCTCTGCTGCCAAGGGCCATCTCAGACACAGGCTACTGATATATTATTTAGTCTAGGTGGTAGGTAATTTAACGTTATGTGCTTGTTTATCTGTATTGTACAAGTTTTTGTCCGAATGGTTCACATTTAATTTTTTTTTTTTTTTTTTTATTTGAATAATAATAATTGAACCGCCCGTGGTTGAACCGACGGTGTCCTTGCTGAGTTCGAGAGCTACCTTCGTTCTTTGGAGCGATCTCATACCTGTCCGATCGGTGCGTGTAGGCTGGCCACCTCACGGTACCTGGCACCTTTGGCTGAAACCCTAGCCTTGATGATTCGTGGTGCGCTCTTATTTGGAGACGGACACCTGGATGGAAGGATGATGTGGACAGGTGACACAGCGGAAAAGTTGACTTCGGGAGTGGCTCGAAAAGAGAGGAATTCCCTCTGCGGATTAGGACCACGAAAGAAGGATATTACTTGGAAGCTGCCTCGGAGGACCATGTGGAACTTTCTTTTCTCAAACCACGGAAGTCTAACGAGGCTAGACCTTGGAACATTGTCCGGGAGCGCACACGAGGACTGCATTTGCTGACTTTTGTGTAGATGGTGTCGTACATAAATGACATGTATATATATGAAAAATAATAATAATAATAATAATAACCCGCCCGCTCGTATCACTTTCAAGGAAGGTATTCAACCAGAAACGAAACATTTTATTGGAGTGGCCTTATAAAGTTAATTTCCACTTTAGAAAATATAATCTGGCTGAAACACGAGAATAAAAGTACGTGGTGTGGATACGTACCTTTAGCCACAATGTACGCTAATGTACGTTAACTAATTAACAAATCAACTTTCATTCTCGTGTTCTAGCAGGACATTCATATGTTTAACTTAGATTTTTAGAATCTGAAAGGTTATATTTTCTACTTCTCTTGAAAGGTCAATAAATAAGGTGAGGGGGTATTCCGAGGTACAAGGTTTTATATATATGTAACTTACCTCCTTTTCCGGACACTACAAGAATTCGTCGTTTGACCGCATTCATCCTAACGTCAATGAACTTTTGGTCCGGATCAATACCACCTTCAAAATGACCATGTTAAATGTACATGGCTCTCGAGCACGCAATTCCACAGACCTTGCGACAAGCAGAGTTCTCTTCCCGGACACCCTTTGCACACGTCCGCTTTCCCCGCAGCCGACTGCATGCGAAGGCATATCACTAAGCACACCTGCACATGACACGAAATGTACGTCCATTACCGTCTCCGAAGGACACCCAACGGCAACACCTCTGCTATCAGCGCTGTCGACCTCCATTGCTTACGTTAACTGCTTACGCAGTGCTCTCTAATTGGGATCACGCCACGTGCGGAAGAAATTTAAAAGCCCCTATTGAACAAAGGAAGCCGGTCTTAGTTTCGATGTACGTATGTCTGTTTTTCCGTGTATGTATGCGTGTGCTATAGGTAACTACTATTGCTCCACTATGAATCTGCTGCGCGCGCTGGACGTCGCAGACATGGAGGTGTCCAGAGTCAGTGCTGCCCTCGTCCGTAGTTGGCTTGGCCCGTGCACCTCCTTATATTTACCTGAAACGAGAACGCCTCTACCTCCGCTCGTGCTACGCCCGGATAGGTTAGTATGTCGTGCATCCCCATGATACATGCTAATTGTGCCCAACGTTGCTGTGTGTGTTCAGCAGCCCCCATGCATGTGGCTGGGTGACCAGATGGGGACCAGACCATACAAATGACGTAGTGATTAACCAAGCCTCGGCATACAGAGATAATATATTGATCTGGTGAATTATACTGTAGCCTCACACCCGCACATTGCGTCTCTGCCACATCTGACCAGCGAGTTCGTAATTACTGTACGCTGGAATAGCATGTCTGGCGACTGCACTCCGTGTTCGTTGAGTAACCATTGGTGGCTGGTCCCACGTTGCACCTAATAACCTTGTAACACCCTCTTGTTGTATGTGCAGGCTTGGACTTGGGGCCACACCAGTGGCTGTGTCAGAAGAGAGCGTAAAGAGAAAGGCACTGGGCATTAAGATTGGAAGGAAGTTGAAAAAGAAGCCACCAAAAGCTGATGACGACATTCAGACTGCAGTGGAGGAAGGTGATGTGTGTGCATGCGTGACATTGGTGGGGGAAACCCCCCCCCCTCTCTGTCACCATTACCTCATTATGTAATGGGAGGGTGAAGTGGATTTGATTGATCAGTTGCCACTATTATACTTGGATTCAAAGGCTTTGTCTTGTGCATTGTGGGCATTCTGTGATGTGTTGTGTCTGGCAAGTATAGTTGGAAGCCTTTTCACATCCCACTGCCAAGATGGCTGCAGATATGAATTCCTACCAATGGCCGCACATATGTCCATATGAATGAAAAATAAAGGGAGGTGGGGTTGAGTGGGAAAAGTGAAATCAGAAACGTTATTAAAAGGCATAACCAGTGTTGTTTTATGTTATGCTAATCAGACTGTTCATATCTGTTTACGTCTCTAAATCAAGCTACCTGTCTTGTGTGCATGTGTGTGGGTATTTGATGTGTGTACACTTTGCAGTTAAGTGTTGATGTCATCATCTGCAGTCGGCATATTGTGCTATTAGATATAGGGTATTGTTTCTTTTGTTGAAAGCATGTGTGGTGGCTGCAGGCCTAGACACCACTCTCCCATTGCGTTGTACCTCCCTCACACTGCCCCATGTGATCTCCCTCGTGCAGACGTCGAGGAAGAGGACGAGTCGATGAGCAGGTCGTGCGCTGTGAGGGGAAAGTCCCTGCACCCCACATTGTCGGTGGGCCAACATGGCCTTGGTAAGAGGAAGAGACGTTCAGCGGCCGTGCCTGTAGCCGGTGGAGCAGCGTGCGTGGGTTGCCCCTCCTCCTCCCCCTGTGACGTGCCCATCTCCGCCACAAGGAGCGTACGCACCACCACCTCACCTCCCTCGGGAGGCAGCGCGGTGACCTCCCCCCAGGGGGGCAGTGGGGGCCTCGGGGACGACCCCATCGTCGGATCGGTAGCAGACGCCTCCTTGGCGCACCGCCGTGGTCCCCCTCCTGCGACATCTCTCTCACCTGACAGGGGGGCCGATCACCTCACGTTGGCGGAACCTGCTGGCATTGAGGGGGCGGTGGAGGGACCCGGTACCGAGGTGGTTCAGGCGTTGGCCACACCCCCAGCTAGGAGGACGAGGTTGAACTTTTCCATTTGCATTCCCCGGCTCCCGTACTCCAAGCTCAGGCTGACGAGGAGTGGGCCCAGAGCCAGACATCGCAGAGCAATTAGCACCAAGTGAGATTTTTGGCTTTTGCCGTTTTTTTTAAACAATGTTGTGCATCTTTTTTTTGTGGACATGTTTTTGTGGACATGTTAATGACAGTGGTTGGTTAGTAAACAGAGAGTGATGCTGTTTGTTTGTTGTTGTGGGTGTGTTGTGCTTGTTTGTCCTCTTTCATAGAGCAGTCGCACAGACAGCTAGTCAACACCACCACCACATGCTTTTGTTGCACTTTCGTGGTTACCTTGTATAATGTAAATATTCACTTCTTCATTGTTAGCAGAGTGAATGTGTACACAGAATACCTGGGGGGGGGGGGAGGCTTGGCGTGGGGAGGAGAGTATAAAGGCACATAAAATAAAAAGAAATATTATATATATATATGATGTCATATCATGTCACACTCTGTATGTGGTCATGCTGTGGGTTATGAGCGGTGGCTGCACTGAAGGAAACTCGTTCCCAAACGACACTTGCTGCAGGTCTTCGTACCACTGTTTAAGAGGGCAGGGCGTCTATAATGCATCACGCGACACCCATTTTTGGCTTTACCTCATCCCTTCTCGTGCCCTTCTTGAACTTGACGTAGAATACCGAGGAGGCGTTGCCGGCATCCTCCCAGTTACGCCTCCGGGGCACGGGAGGCGTGATTCGCAGCACCCTCTTGGCGAAAGGCAGGGACACCTTCTCTATCACGGCGTCTGTGCGCGGGGGAGGGAGAGTGTATTAAGATTTAATTTGCTTCCAAGGGTATTAGTGTGTCATTGTTTTTTGTTTTTTGTTTTTTTTTTTTTTATGAACGTACTTTTTAAGTAGATAGCCCCCAAAACGGGTGCGTCCATGAATGTCTACATCGTGAGGGAGGCGGGGGAGTGGTAAGAGTATATAATCATCGTATTGTGGCTACCACGTACACTCACTCACCTTATGGGAGCCAAAATAGTAAAGGAAGTTTCCTGTTGTCGTTGTCAGGACGACATGTGCGCGCGCGTACATCGAAGCACGCGGGGATGCACAATTAAATCACGCGTTATTCGTTGTGTGTTCATTTTTCATTGTGTGTTTACCTTTGAGAATGAAGAGTCTTTTGTTCCATTTCGAGAACCACGATGGATTGGGTCCTGCGAACGGCGTTACATGTATACATTTGCGGTTTAATACGCTGGCTACAATTATGACAACATAAGTTATGTTTAACACATTGTACACGGGTGCAATTGTAGAGTTCTTCATGAGAATATGCATCGGACCATATAGATAATATAGAATTATTCGGACAACTATATGCTGCTACACGCCAAATCGCTGCAGAATATAATACGCATGCATGCACGCAACACGCCTTATGCACACCCTCCTACCAACCTGTTTTCCACATTACGTCCCGCTTCTGCCACTCAGGTGTGTTAAGACTGACTACACTTAAAATTATTAAATGGCTGTCAAAGGAAGCGTTTATTCATAAATATTCATACACAGACGTTACCACTGATTAATAATGTCCAATACATTTTCGATTGATAACGCGTAATTAATATATAATGTTGTTTCTATGACAACGGTTACGCACGGTGAAATAATTGACTTAATGTTAGAATTGAAAACCCGGGTGATTAAAGAATAGTTTTTCGCATGTTTCTGCAGTTCTTCTACTTCTGGGATACCCATATTTAATCATTATACTAGGCTTTTTGATCATTATTTCGAAACGCTTCGAGCGCTTGCAGACAAACATTAAAACTACGAAAAATTAAGCACAAAATTCATCATTTTCGTTGTGCAACTTATGCAAATGATGTTAGATTTCGTTGTGCCCACCCACAATAGTTAGACCAGTATCAAATAAACAATATATAACTGTTTTTGTCCACTAACAACAATATTAAATCACCCGGGTTTTGCGAAAACGTAAAGAAACGCCCCCATATTTCGGAGCGCGATGCATTAAACTACTAAGGTTGCTATGACAACTATCAATTGAATTAATTTGCGGGATCATTGAACAAAGATTTGGTATAAAGAGAATAGCATCAAGAAGTACCCAAACAGAAAAGCGGCATGTTGTAATGTTTGAATTCGCCGAAAATTCTAATTCCAAATACAGTGTAGCCAGTCTTAACATACCTGAGCAGTCTCGGTGCAAACCCAGCTCCATGTACGTAGGCTGCATACGAGCGCGGAATATACACCGAACACAGCGAGAAGACAATAAGTTAGCAGTACGCATGCGTGCATATGCTGCGATGTTGTACCTTTCCATCAGGAGAGGAGGAAGAACCGAGCATGTTGTAGATACACTTGTCCTTGTCACTCATCACGTTCTTGCACTCCCTCGAGATGGTCATGGTCGTCCAGGTGGAATAGCTACTCACGGAGCTGAAGCTGTACATCGACATGGTGTCGTAGCTAGACGCGGCTACGCTACGTTCGTCCGCGTCCATTGCCGAGCAGTCGGAACCGCTAGACGAGGCCATGGTCGTACTGGGAAGTCTGCTGGTCTCCCGCGCAGCTATCGTAGTATACATTGATGCAACGGCCGACAAGCGAACGTCATCTGATTATATACGTGCGCTTACGTCACCGCGCGACGGAAAGGTTGCGAGATGAATCCCCACTTTCAGCTAGCGCAACAGAAATTACAGAAACCAGACAAGACACAACATCACCACGTACACATCATAGAGGTGGGGGGCGCTAAGAAGGGAGGAGGGGGGCGCTAAAAAGGGAGGGGGGGACGGGGGAGCACATCAATCTATGGCCTACGCAATCCACTCAGAAAATCGACCATCCAAAAAAAAAACAAAACAATTAACACCAAGAGTTTTAACGGAGATTAATCTCATGACCTCCTGTTCTTGGCTGTTTGGATTAGCCATTGAAGTGTGGTCTCTGAGAAAGGATTGAAGGTGATAGAAATGATAACAATTGTCAATTCTATGCGAAACTTTAACAATTCTATCGCACAACACACACTTGTACACACACACACACACACACACACACACACACCTTGCCCTTGGATTAATGCACACTCATCACTGGGACAAACAACATGAGTATACAAATGAACACGCAGTGGTATACCATCATGAAGAGGTGAGGTATCAGCAGTAGTCATACACAACCAACACACCACACACCTCAACTTCCCAACGACAAAACTATTCTCTCCACAACACACCTGTGCAACATTTTATGGGTAATGAACCAAACCAAAGGAGTTAGTGACGACCCCCCAGTGACCAGTGTGTGTGTGTGTGTGTGTGTGTGTGTGTTTGTGTGTGTATGGTGCAACAACAGTAACATGGACATGGACATGTAAAGATCCAATGCACGCGTAAATTTAAATTAATAAAAACAAACAAACATTCTAAGTTATTCCAACTGCCCAATGTTATGGAATCACTTTAAATGTTAATGATTAATTAGTATTAATTACCCATCCCTGCAGGGCGTCGCTTACACTCAACCCAAGAAGATCCACCCCCCACCCAAGGTTATCTGTTTGGAACAACCCTAGCCTTTTTGCACGCTGCATGGTATCTGTTTGGAATGATTCAAAGCTTCCCGCACGGCTGCTGGAATGCTACTAATTCATTATTATTTATAATTTTTGAATTAACTATGAACTGATTATAGATCAGGTGCAAATGTGTATGGTACATTTGACATCAATGCCATACAGTAATATGACCATAGTGGAAATATACAACACTGGACCAATAGTGCCAGAGCTGTATTAAGCTTCCATATGCCCAGGACTGCACGCAACACTTCCCCCACCACTATGGCTTTACCAACAGCACTCAGGGCACATGGGTGCGGCCAACAGCACCCTTACAATATGCATGGCCAAAACACACACACACATCACACACACATCACCGCCACCAATAGTTCAAAATGTAAGCACTTGTTATTCAAACGGGTTGATCAAAGGCAAGCCTTAGTAGTTGACCGAGGTTGATGGTACACCCCTAATCAGAACACCCATCTACACCCTCCCCAACATGCACACCTCTAAGCCGCAATGAAAACACATCCTCAGCTCATGTAGCACACACACACACACACACACACACACACACACACACACACACACACACACACACACACAATGACTGCAGCCATCAATTGTTGTCTACAGAGTGTGTATTGAATCATATTCCCACACACACTTACATTCATACTAATGGATTGGTGCAAAATAAAACCCACAGGTGTTAGTTAGTGGGGGGGGGGGAGGAGGAAGTCACAGTTAAACAACCCTTCCCCTCCCTTCCGTGGGAATGAAAATACATGTAGATATGTGACAATAACACAAAGGTGTGCCAGAAGTGTTCGCCATCAGAACACTACCATACAGATAGGGGAGGGGGTCACGGGGGGAAGGGGATTATGCTGCTACCATAGGGGAGGGGGTCATGGGGGAGGGGGATTGCCATAGGGGAGGAGTCACGCTACTAGGGGTCATAATGTATGCAAGCACTCTACTCTGAATTATGTGCATAGGGGGAGGGGCATATCGTTAATGATATTCTCACATTGGGTGTGGCTAACAGAGGTGTCACATATAGAATCATGGGTTACAACAGCTAATCACAAACAGTTCTGCTTCCTTTATTAAATATGATGTCTTCCGAGGGACTGTGGCAATGAATGGGGGTGCTGTGCACAACGGGATAGGTATGAGGTGACTGCGTCTTTGGCTACTGACATGTGTTGGGTTCAGTGATTGCCAAAGAGGCCCTTGTGTTTGCGTGCACCGTGTGAGTGTGTGCATGTGTGTGTGTGGTGTCTCTTTAGCTCACACGTGGCAGTGATAGACGTGACAGGCATTAGCGGATACGTGTGCAGGTGTAAGTGTAGGTGCCGTCAAGTAAATAGCGCACCCACCCACCCACCCCAGGTGTTCTGTTAATTGCGCACACATTGGACGTCCAACACGACTATGTCATGACCATTCGCCAGGGACAAAAGAATGATGCTGTTCTGTTAATTACAGGGTTCGTACAGCTCCTATATCCATTAATTTCAAAACTTTCCCATAACTATTCGCAACTGTTTTCCAAGACCAAACCCTCCCACTCCCTTGTATTGAATATCTAAGACCTACACAAAACAATTGGGTGCAGATGCTGAAGCGACAGAGCCAGATACGCTACTAGTAAGGAAGTCAACTATACTTGGTTGTGCCCTCTTTAAGGCTAAAGCAAGGAGATGATGGTGCTCTTTACCCTCAGCATGACTAAGAAGAGCTGCTTTGCCCATCGTTGTGATTGAGAAAGATTTGTTGCGAACTTTACACAATGCAATATATGCTGGTCTTTAAAATCTCTGCAAACCCAATCCTTAAGACCGTGGTCTGTTAGCCGTGTATCATTAAACCAACACAACCCAGGCATTGTGGAACATGCTTCCAAGCTCATGAAACTATATAAGTACAAACATATTACAAGTAACGTGGATACTGACTAGCTTATGCATATGATCGAATATCTTAGAAGAAGTACTATAATCACAATAGAATAGCTTCACTTTGACGCTCTGGCTTGAAACCAGAGGAAAACAATAAGACCTTGGCAAAATCAGCTAAAGGACTTGTACAACGAGCATGCACTGTCAAATGTAAAAGGGGGGGAGGGGGGGATCTTAAACTGGCAGAACGTGAATAAATTCATTTTCTGTACACCGCAGTAGACAAATATCCCCCCCCGGGAGGACACCCGGTACATTAGACATTAAGTCAATTGGCAGCGACCTTTTCCAAAACTATTCAAAAATATGTTTACGGCTAGGCTATTACTTTTCCGGGCCCTTGAAAACATCTAAAAACTTTTCCAGGATTCCAAAATCTGTACAAACCCTGTAATTCAGCATACTTTCGAAATTAAAAAAAGGCTCATGTTTTTAATCAATCATATTTTGAGCGTTTAAGTAAATACATCATTTTAGAAAAAATTTAAACAAAGAAGGAACTCTGTAGTGTATATGGTTACGGAGATAGGCACTTTAAACACGTGCCATTTGAAAATGGGTGTGGCTTATCAGCAGCACACATCAAAACAAGGTACCACACCCTACTAGGGGGAATCCCCCTAACGTAACAAGAAGTGCATGCGCACCACTGAGCTCATTGTCACACATCCACCCCGGTCCCAAGCCCATACCATTGAGCTCATCGTCCCACATCCACCCCGGTCCCCAGCCCGTACCATTGAGCTCATTGTCCTACATCCACCCCGGTCCCCAGCCCGTACCACTAAGTTACATTTGCAGTAGCAGCAGACGACAGTAATCACCTGTAATATGTGTGGTCAGCACAAGTACACATGTGGTGGACCAAGAGGTGGGTGTGGTGGCAGGAGGTGGTGAGTGGGAGGGTGTGGTGGGTGTGGTGGCAGGAGGTGGTGGGTGGGAGGGTGAGGTGGGTGTGGTGGCAGGAGGTGGTGGGTGGGAGGGTAGGGTGGGTGTGGTGGCAGGAGGTGGTGGGTGGGAGGGTAGGGTGGGTGTGGTGGCAGGAGGTGGTGGGTGGGAGGGTGAGGTGGGTGTGGTGGCAGGAGGTGGTGGGTGGGATGGGCGACACACATGTTCCGTACGTTTTCACGGCTAAGGGATTGACATCCTACTACATGGGGCGTTCACCATACGTACGAAGATATGATAAAATAACAAATAAAATAATTTCAGTGTACATTGGTCGTATTAGCTTCAACACTACTGACGATCTCTTGTTAACTTGTACAGCACAGGGTCTCTTTTATTGCTTCCCTCTATTGCCATCATTACAAACATAAACGGTGTGATCCCTCACGCTGAGGCTGCTTCATAGAGAACATTTAATTTTAATTCTTCACATTATGTTTAGTGTATTTTGCATTTAAGCAATACAGTAATGTTATGCCTTGCAGTGGTGTTTGGTTTCTCTTCTCCCTGTGAATGTACGTGTGTATTTAGCTGCAGTGCCTACTGGGAACACCTCTGGCAGTTCACAAGTGTACGTCTATATCACAGTGGTTTGGCAGCATGAATACAGGACCTTCTCGTGTGGACTGGATGCGTGCAATTTACTGTAACAGATAGCACACAGCAGGGCTTGGTGGGGGGCAGGGGGGGCTTGGTGGGGGCAGTGGGGGCTTGGTGGGGGGCAGGGGGGGGCTTGGTGGGGGCGGAGGGGGCGCAGCCTGTTCTCGTACATAATCTGGCTGGATGAATGCGTATGGCTTCCCACATTATCCTGAATGCAAGGCAAGTGATAAGGTCAACTGGGGGGGATATCAGACTGGGGGGGGGGGGGGGGGTATGTAAACATTAAAAACAATCACTATTTAAAAAGGCAAGCCAAAAGTGGATTAAGTTGGATTGTACTGCAAACATTTCTCAGTGCCCGTTAGAAGTATCCTTGTACCAGACTATGTGTGTGTGCATGCTCTATAGTGTATAGTGATGAGTTGCATGGTCTGAATGCATGCATTCAGAATGCTATTACTCACATAACATAACTGGGGGGGAGGGGGGGGGGGGGGGGGGGGGGCCTGAACCTGATCCTACCTACATGTATATGTGAATGTAATCCTACCCTTTACTGCCAGTGTGTGTGCAATGGTCACAGTGGCAAACACGTGCACACACACCTTACACATGAGGTGTTCATCACACACACCTTACACATGCATGGTGTCACACGTGCCTGTCATAGTGAGTGTAGAGGACCACACCCCCTCCCACACCTCCTTCCCTGGTCTATAGATGTGTCCGTTCATAACTTGGGATAACGTCGCGTAACACTGTGTAGTTACAACGCAATGCTGCACATTGTCCCTACCTGCGGACGCAGCCTGGTACATGACCATGTATGGTGGTGGGTCACGTGAACATCTTACTTGTGATATCAAATATTCCTTAGTTGGAGGCCTGCTCCAAACCTCATAGCAAGAACATGTCCCGTAAGTGTTTAGGGCAAACCACAGTTTATAAACAATGCAAATTAAATGATAAGAGGTTTACACAACACACCCACCCAATAAATCATTGAATGATTATTAATGATTATTAAAAATGAGTTATCAAGACTGTAATAAGCAATTGTCATTACCTAAACGAACCGGCACTGCATGAATGCATGTATACCACTGTTTATGTAAGGAGGGGGCGCAGACTAAGGGGAATGGGTCATTACATCACTGTGACCCCACCTCTTTGTAAAAGTTCAATGGACTCCACATGTAAAGGGCACTCGTTTATCAATAACACAGCACAGTACGCGTTCGTATAAAATGTATTAGCATCAGAAGGTTTAATGGCTGCCTCCTCTGTCATAATCATATTATTGCAATTCATGTGAGTGGACCAGCATATGGGGGGGTACCACCAGCTTAATTAATGTGTGAGTGGACTGGGCACCAGATGTAAGTGGACTGGGCACCAGCACACTTATCACGTGAGTGGACTGGGCACTAGCATAAGCACCTACAAATTAAATGGACTGGTTTGAGATTAGCAATATAAGGCCCCAGGAGTGTGGAGAGAGGATGTTTACTTCCTGAACCAAACAACACGCTTACAAGTCTTAGTGGACCACCCACTCACTTCCCACTACACATCCACACAGGGAAGAGCATAAAATCACTGCCCTTACCTTACATGCCTGTTAGCACACACACACACACACACACACACACACACACGCACACACACACACGCACACACACACACTCACACACACATACCAATGTTCTCTCTTTCTTTGCAGGAAATGGAATAGCAGCACAGCTCTCTGTCAGCTACTGTTGTTAACCCTCTAGTAGCACAGGATGTAACCAAGGTAACATGAACATGCGCACATGACTCACAATCTTTCAGTTAACTCCTTTTCTTTGAGAGCATTAGGAAGGTCCACCTTATTACCCAGTACTAGCACCTAAGCACACCACACATACACACACACAGACACACACACACACACACACAGACACACACACACACAAGATAACGGATTACATGCCATTGATGGGTCACACACCCTTCACCCTGAGTTGCTCATTTAGTGTGCTGTCTTTTTTTTTACACATGGCACACACCACAGGCAACACACATCCCCACCCCTCTCCTTCCCTACACCCACGCCACACACTCACCGGTATCCCTGCCAGCTGAGGCTTCTCCAGGAGGGAGAGCAGCTCTGTCTTAGCTGTCTCCAGCTTCTCGTGGTCTGCTGCATCCACCATGTATACTATGGCTGTCACACCTCTGCAGTACCTCTCCCACATGGAACGGAACCGGGGCTGGCCTCCAATGTCCCACAGCTACAGCCACATAGGGAGAGGGAGAGAGAGAGAGAGAGAGAGAGAGAGGGAGAGGGAGAGAGAGAGAGTGAGAGAGAGAAGCACCATACAGTAAATGGCTCTATTACGAAGACAGATAACACAATGTACAGCACAAGAGGATGTTGCGTTGCCAAAGCCAACGCGCGCGCGCTCGTGCACTCGACACAGAGAGGGGCCTGCCGCGTGGACCCATTTAGTAGCAGTCACGTCACCTTAATTGTGGCGTTGCCTTTTGAAACCTTCCTCATGTTGAAACCCACAGTGGGTATCATGTCGTCGCTGAATTGGCCAGTCTGAGCGGGGGGAGGTTTTTTAAAAAAGGGGGGGGGTGGGGTTGGGGGCGGCAGGTGGCATATGGTGAATAGACCGACACAACGTCAAAATGTGAAGCAACTGATCTGACGTGTAGAGAACTTACAGCTATGACGTTGACGAAGGAGGTTTTCCCAGAGTTCTGAAGTCCGACAAGGGTGATTTCCATCTCCTCCTTCCAGAAGAGACTCTTGAACCATTCTAGGATACTCTGAAAGAACGACAACATCTTCAGGGATATTCCTTGTAGTCTACAATAGAATGAATGTGTGTGCTTCTATCTGTCTCAACAGAGTAATGACAAAACACACGTGACTAGGTAATAACTTTCATAACCGGACTATACCGCCCACCGAGGAAAGTTTATGTACACATCTATTTAAAAATTTAAGGTCTATTTTTTAAATACAGTACTGGTCGAAAAAGCAAGGGGAATCCAATGTCGTATGTATGGAACTCGTTGTGTAGAGTACCACGACCTTCCCGTGCAATAGGTGATGGGCGTGTCGCATCGATTGGTTAGCACTTCCGGTGTACAATTAGTTGCATGGGCGTAGCCCGACCTTCTCGTGTTGCATGGCGGAGGTCGGGCTACGCCCAACTAAAAGTATGGTCCGAGGTTCTAAGCTTTGCAGCTGTGCTAGATTCGTACTCTAAGCACCCCTACTGCCCCCTAAATCAGAGATAATATATAACTAAGTCATTCTAAGTGTTACATGTAGCGCCTCAGTATACGTACCTGAATATCACTTTTGTCGAATGTACTTGTTTTACGACGAGGTTCGCGCACTTGGGTCACTCTAGATCTGCGCGTACCGGTACTACAGCGGCGTCCCGCCAAGAGCACATTAAAATATCCGTATACCATGGTTACGCTGTGTCGGAGATAATATCTCTGGTTGTGTGATGTAATTATGACAACCCCTGTAACAATGCTCATTAAATATTCATAGCTAATTTAATTTGCGATGAATTACGTACTTGTGCGACGCGTCTGATAATGCTTTTTTTGTACGGGCCTGTTTGGGTCTCAAGTTGAAGCAGGAAGTGATTTGGGGCATGAAGGACATAGAACACGGCCAGCAGACATCCTTATCCCTCATTTGGATTTGAGCAAACCAGCAGCTCTAGATTCCAGCAATTGCGGACATGAATAGGCCCGGCAAGCGTATGCATGCACCTCTAAAATAACTATCAATAACGGCGGCTTCATTCGAAGGCTCAACAAAGGCATTCTTTACATCTAAACCAATTACATCTTAACCAAAAAAAAAAAACCCGCCGGTAGAAGTTATAACTACATGCATCCAAGTTAGTCTCGCAAGCCAGGCGTACTAAGACGTACCGTACTATGACGTAACTGAGGACTAGCACGAGTAGTACGTCTGGTGACATCGGCCACTAATGCATGCTACATTAATCTGGAATTTAACCACGGAACCGCGTCACATGAAAAACATTATTCATAATCTCAAGTCACATGAAACATGGCACAACATTGGTTTAGATGTATGCTAAATGTCTCGTGTGTGCAGCCTGGCCAACGTAGGAAGATACAAACCTGCCCAGATATCCTTGCACTCGTAAAGAATGCCTTTGTTTTGTTCTTATAAGAAATATTACAAGACTCTTACAAGAATCCTGCAGCGTCTATTCTTATAAGATTCCTGTTTTGTTCCTATAAGAAATATTACAAGACTCTTACAAGAATCCTGCAGCGTCAATTCTTATAAGATTCCTGTTTTGTTCCTATAAGAAATATTACAAGACTCTTACAAGAATCCTGCAGCGTCAATTCTTATAAGATTCCTGTTCTGTTCTTATAAGAAATATTACAAGACTCTTACAAGAATCCTGCAGCGTCTATTCTTATAAGATTCCTATTTTGAGCTTATAAGAAATATTACAAGACTCTTGCAAGAATCCTGCAGCGTTTATTCTTACAAGTAAACAAAAACATTCTCTACGAGAAAGTTGGTGGGATATAGGATTTGATTATGACATTGGTGGTGTAAAAAGCAAGGAAACAAGGTCATATCAGAAGGGAAAATGTCATAGTCCTATATTTAGCACATTTCTAGGGCATGTGTTGTTTGTGTGCTAAATATAGGACTATGACATTTTCCCTTCTGATAAGACCTTGTTTTCTTGCTTTTTACACCACCAATGTCATAATCAAATCCTATATTCCACCAACTTTCTCGTAGAGAATGTTTTTATTTACTTGTTTTCTTAATTTTTTTTTCATATATTATATAAAAGCGAGTCCTCCAGCCGATTCTGAAGCTATTGGTGAAATTTTCATCGCTTAGAAATGTTCCTGTCCTGAGTTATGCGTTGCCAAGAAGAAGGAGAAGAGAAGAAGAATAAGAAGATGACCCGCCCCTAGTTCCGAGACTGGGTACGAGGACGGGCAGTACACTCTTGTTCTCAACAACCACGCGGTTCAGCGACATGAAACAAAAACGAAACTACTCATTTTTGACTTCTAGATCGATTGCTAAAACAAGCTACACGATCCGATCGTCGGGAGTGTTGTTACAGACGGGTCGCGTTTTTTTAATGACATTCATAGTCGGGGTCAAATCCTATATGGAAGTTTCTAACGAAACTTCCGATAAGATTCCTGTTTTGTTCCTATAAGAAATATTACAAGACTCTTACAAGAATCCTGCAGCGTCCATTCTTATAAGATTCCTGTTCTGTTCTTATAAGAAATATTACAAGACTCTTACAAAAATCCTGCAACGTCTATTCTTATAAGATCCTGTTTTGTTCTTAGGTAATTCTTACACGTTCCTACATGTTTCTTGTAGGACTGAATCTTGTAGGAATCTTATAGGGCTTTAGGATCTTACGACGCTTATTGTTTCTTACCCTTTTTCTTATAAGAAATGAAGTTCTTATAAGATTATTACTAATTCTTGATAAGATCTTTTGCTAGGGCCAGTGGGGGGGAGGGGGGGGGGGGGGCGGGTGTCGCTTTCGGCCAGTTCAATCAATCAGGTGTCCGCGCTTTCGGCAGATTCAACCAGTGGGCGGTGGACGCTCAGCTATGGGAGGGGTGCGCATGTATATAAACAAAGGGGGGGGGGGGGGGGGGGGGGGGCGCCATTAGGGGAGGGGGGCGCCATTCAGTCCCGAAGGGGGGGGGGGGGGCCATGGCCCCCCCTGGGGACGCCCTTGAACTGTATACAAGTGTGAGATCAAAAGATAAATAGATACAAGAGACAGAGATCATATATAGATCTCTGCAAGAGGCAAAGAGTATGAGGGTCTCCAGGTCCACAGTCGACATAACCAAGAGGCGTTGCGTTTATAGCACTGTGCGAGGCACTGTGCATAAAAAGGCAGTATAATATTATAATAATTCTAGATATAAAAAACCGTACGCACCTGATTCTTCAAACATTCACGATTCTAAATGTTCAATGCATAGGAATGTTTCAAAATACTATAAGTTCAAAACTGAATAAGCAGTACCAGAGGTGATCTGGTTGAACCTGAGCTGACAGTGATGCACAGTAATTCGGCCGTCCACACGCGGGTGAATTGCATTCAGTCACACAATAACGATGCGGCCGGCATACATGTGGCGACTTCCTGCCGACTTGTCAACTTGTTTATTGTGGCGCCATGGCTAGAACAATATCCTGCATGGGTGTGGTCTAGTATTTAAGAGTGTCAGGGGTTAAGCTACTTGGCTGACACAATAAGTCGTGTGAGTGTGGTCTACTATGTAAGGGGTTAAGCAACTTGGCCAAGAAAATAAGCCCTTTGTGTGTGGTCTGGAATGTAAGAGTGACAGGGGTTAAGCAACTTGGCTGATACACTAAGCCCTGTGGGTTTGGTCTAGAATGTAAGAGTGTCAGGGGTTAAGCAACTTGGCCGACACAATAAGTCGTCTGGGTGTGGTCTAGTATGTAAGGGGTAAAGCAACTTGGTCAAGACAATAAGCACTTAGTTTAATTTCTGGTAAGAGTGTCAGGGTTAAGCAACTTGGCAGACACACGAAGCCCTGTGGGTGTGGTCTACTATGTCAGGGGTTAAGCAACTTGCCCCATCATACTCCCACTCAGGCTAAACGATAAAAGAGAAGTAGTCATAGGATGTCAAAGGTGATACATGTTGATGATGATGGTATACATCTACCTGTGTAGGAGGAAGAAAATCCACACTCCTTATGTAAGTTATGTTTTATTGTTGTTGTCACCTTCCCAACACACACTGCCCTACTTCCACAACAACAGCTCTATTGTTCTTTAATTACACTAATGATTTATCTTATTTAGGTTCATAGCCAACGTATAGGAGCAGTCTCCACTTCCAATGAAACATTTGAACAATTTCATCATCCAGTATCCTTTGTGATGTGACTCCTGTTGATGCATTCTGTGTCAATCGTTTTTTGCTTTTTTTGCTTTGTAATTACACACTTAACATTTTGAATGCAATGGATTACGAGGTGGGGGTGTTGTGTATGTGCGTGTACTCACAATATCGCTTACATGACATTACAAGTATGAGCATCAAACTTGAACTTTGTCTATTGTCTATATAAGAATGTTCAATCCCTTCGCAACCATTGAATCTAACTGAGTGTACGTAGTGTCAGCAGCACATGATAGTCAGCATCTTATCTGATGTAGTTATATAATATATATGCCATGCCGGTTCAAACATGTAGGTTACTACATATCATCATATCATTTGCACTAATACAGCTCGGCAATACTACTGCATGCGTAAAGTATTTGTTATGATGGCCCACCCCCCCTCACCTTGTGACATAGGTGAACATCAAGTTGCTTGTTAACGTTAACGTTACTAGTTACTGGTGGTGGTCATCATCATCATCTTCTTCATCATCTTCACCACCAACATCACAATCACCATCACCATCACCATCACCACCATCACTCCCATTACCACAATCACCATCATCATCATCATTACCACCATACCACCATCATCATCACCACCACCACCATCATCGTCATCATCATCATCATCATCATTATCAAGAAGAGAAACAGTCCACTTAAAGGCAACATTATTGGGAGAGTCCTGAACTGCTCGCTTGCGAAGAGAGTGCGGTATTGGAAGGCTAAGTGTACTAGTACCCTGCAAAACCAAATGAGGCCATCGAAAGAGTACTACCAATTAAGTTATTGAAAGGCATGTGAATGTAGCTACCTACTCTTACTTAGCTTGGTTTACAATATGACATTGGCATTACGGATCAATTACGGATCAATTACGATCATCAACTACAACAAATATGCATCGGATAAATGTGCATGAAAAAAAAAAGAATGAAACAAGTAAATAAAAAACCTTCTCAATGAGAGAGTTGGTGAGATATAGGATTTGAAGGCAATGGTGGTGTAAAAAGCAAGGAAACAAGGGTCTGTAATAGTAAAGGAAAATGTCATAGTCCTATATTAAGCCCACGAACATAGTATATGCTACAAACGGGCCGCTAAATATGTAGGACTATGACATTTTCCCTTACTATTACAGACCCTTGTTTCCTTGCTTTTTACACCACCAATGCTAAAGGCAAATTTCAGTTATGCTGCGGAGATAGCTAGTATTTGGCTTCTCTCTGGTCTTCTTTAGCCTCAGCTCACACACTCTGCAATGCACAGGCACTTGCTGGATGTGGTACTCCATTCCTATAATCATGTTCATGCATGTACAATGCGTACGCATAAACTTTATCGATTATTCATAAAATACGCTAGGCTTGTTTGTGGCTATCAGGGCTGCCAAAGGCCAGCCGACCTGTCCGGCCTGACAGGCCAGAGACCTGCATGGCCTGACCTGTCAGGTCGGACCCCTGGCATGTCAGGCCGGACCACGCCCTCATTTTGCCAATACATGCCTATAGTATATGACTGATTTGTACATGTACAGATCAAGCTTACTTCTTGTTCAGAATTCAAATATTAATGTAATAGTGAAGATGATCGATAGTAAAATAATAATAAATCATACTGAGATGCAAATAAATATGGAACAGTTTAATATTTACAAGTAAATAAAAACCTTCTCTAACGAGAAAGTTGGTGGGCATATAGGATTGACAATGTTGGTGTAAAAAGCACGGAAACAAGTGTGACAGAAATGTTACTGGAAAATTGAAATAGGCCTATATTTAACCCAGTCACATTTAGGCAGCGCACGCCAGAGAAAATGGGCTAAATATAGGCCTATTTCAATTTTCCAGTAACATTTCTGTCACACTTGTTTCCGTGCTTTTTACACCAACATTGTCAATCCTATATGCCCACCAACTTTCTCGTTAGAGAAGGTTTTTATTTACTTGTTTCATACGTTTTTTTTTCTCCGTGTCAACAAAGCTTCATAACTGTAATGTGATGAGGAACGATGTGCAATGGACAAAATGCCTATACCTTACGAACGCTTTGTGCATTGCCCCGACCACAAGTTACTATATAACTTTAATAAATACGTATGTAAAATTAATGTTACAATAACAATAAAATAAATAGTGATAAGTGTAGTTGTTTTTGATAAAATAAATAGTTTTGCCGCCTCCTCTTCCTCTTCTTCTCCTCCCCCCCCCCCCCCCGGGGTAAGGCCATGCGGGTGGCAGGGGCAGTAAAAAAGGCGGGGGCAGCATTGGGGGCAGCATTGGGGGGAGCATCAGCGGGGGTAACGCTGCAGGCGGTGGGTCCAGCGCTGCTGCAGGCGGTGGCGGGGCTTCTGCTGGCGGTGCCCGTGGGTCCAGCGCTGCTGCAGGCGGCGGCGGCGGCACTTCTGCTGGCGGTGGCGGATCTTGGACATGCATCCTCGTCAAAGAAGTCTGTCCCTATAATTAAGTTATCTTCAGCCATCTATGTGGCAGACAGATTATTGAAACAACTCGCAAAATATAGTATTTACCTTTGATGAATTTTTTCAAGAGAGAAATGTGCTGTTCTGCGGGTCATTGGTTTATACACATGTACAGCCATGTGTTCTAGCTGTGCTATAATTCTATTGGCCCAATTTCATCCGTCCATTCACTGATTGGTCGCTTATTCATGCATGACATCACATACTGAGTGGGAGGAGTGAAGTGTGTGTGTGTGTAGGTGTGCTAAAATTCTGATCAATAAACCCAGCTGATCAATAAACCCAGAATGTGATTTCAAAGTGACATCATAATGAACATGACCACACCCTGAATCAAGAGCATTGAGCCCAGCTCTGAGGTCTTCAATGGACTTTTGGAACAGTGAATTTGTTTTTAACACTATTGCTACTTCTTCACTAGTGAGCTTGCGACACTCATTTGTACATTTCCATTTCAAAGGGCGCATGGTGACCTTATCCCTGTCCTTTATCTCCTCTGCCACTACACACCTGCCATTGAGGTCTACTGGAATGGCTCCATGCTGTTTTCTGTGAGTGTATGAATTATCAAAGAAGTAAGGCTCAGCCCCAGCAGTATGAAACCTATGCCCGACTAAAATATCACTCTCTTGCAACTTCTTTGCATTAACCTTACGGATAGTTTTTAGCAGTGACCCTGCCTGTGATCTTCGTACACTTATTGCTTTAGCAAGTAATGCATCTGCACTAATCTTACTTACTGCTGCACGGACAGATCTTGTAACAACCTTTTGAGCTAGCAATGGATGGCTATTGCAGAAAACATTGTTTACATCACTCAGAAGCTCACTATCCCTAAGAATTGCTTTTTCAAGACTCACTCCATACTCTGCTAGTGTGCGAGAGTTGGGCTCAAACAGGGAGTAACTATACGGGAGAAATTAGGGTTGCAGTACTTTTATTTTACCACACATTATGCCTTATCATGTATCAAAACATTTTACCAACTGCGCATAATGTGAATTATTTTATTTCAACAACTCAATTTTCTGTACACACATGTGTAGTGGACCTTTAAAACAACATGAGAGACACAAATTACCTTTTGTACCCTGTACATGGGGAACTTTTACTTGTGGGAAGCCTTACTGTACATCTGATAATCGGCTGCATGCAAGGGTTGGATGCGCATGACAGACTTGTTAATTAAATTTCTGAAAATGCAATTACAGTAGTACACACATGTGTATAGTCCTTTATTGCACATCACATTTACAATGTAACAGACACAGATGCATGTACATGTACAAATAACCTTCTGTACAAACATTGACCTTTACCAGGGAACATCCCGTGTAGGAAGCCATACTGTACATCTGATAATATGTCATGCAGGCATACAAGAGTGTTAATGTGTGCATGACAGGAAGCCATGAGCCACGTGCATAGCAGCCCTTAGATTTGAAATGGTACATACAGCATGCTATAACATACCTTTGGGTGGTAGTGGTAGTGGTAGTTCTACGACCCTTCCAATATCGACTCATTCTAGCTGCCTTAATGGTAGCTGAATTACCCCTGTATATCCGCCTTTTAGCAGCACGGTTCTCCTCGACGCGCTCTTGATATCGCTGCCTTTTAACAGCACGGTTCTCCTCGAGGTCCTCTCCATATCGCTGCCTTTTAGCAGCACGGTTCTCCTCGAGGTCCTCTCCATATCGCTGCCTTTTAGCAGCACGCTTAGGTTCAATATTTGCGATGTAGCTCTCGCGTACAGAGGCCTTCTTTTTTTCAGGATCGGCCTTGTAGCTCTCGCGTACAGAGGACTTCTTTTTTTCAGGATCGGCCTTGTAGCTCTCGCGTACAGAGGCCTTCTTTTTTTCAGGATCGGCCTTGTGGCTCTCGCGTACAGAGGCCTTCTTTTTTTCAGGATCGGCCTTGTAGCTCTCGCGTACAGAGGCCTTCTTTTTTTCAGGGTCGGCCTTGTAGCGCTCTCGGGCTTTAGCCTTGTTCTCTTCTTGCTTTTGGAGGTATTCCGCTCGTTGCTTCGTTCTCTTTTTTCGATTACGCGAAGGCATTTTTAGAAAAACAACTTCACTAGCCAAAATAAGTAACGACTAAACTGCTAAATAATCTATGACTATATAAAAGGTAGACACGTGCTGAATTGGATTGTTTCTTCCATATAATTTCTGAGTGTGCTGAAAAGATGTCGTCTCGTCCACAGCTAGGGTACTGGAAGATCCGCGGGGTGAGTTACTTGATGCGTTGAGGACTAGGAGAGTGCGATAGATGTATGAATTCGCATGTGTTATTGTATCCCTCCTGTTCGCACGTACGCCAGCTCGCTCAGCCTATCCGCCTTCTGCTCAAGTACGCTGGAACGGACTTCGAAGACGTTCAGTACCAGGTCGGACCCGGTAACCAACGAGTAGTCTAGCTGCATATCATATTAGCGTTCATCAATGTGAATGTTTTCTGCCAGCTCCAGACTACAGCAGGGACCAGTGGCTTTCCGTGAAAGAAACGCTTGGATTCGACTTCCCAAATGTAAGCCTAGTGATGTACATGTGTTCTGCGCGCGCACGTGTGTGTGTGTGTGTGTGTGTGTGTGTGTGTGTGTGTGTGTGTGTGTGTGTGTGTGTGTGTGTGTGTGTGTGTGTGTGTGTGTGTGTGTGTGTGTGTGTGTGTGTGCTGAACGCATCTCAAAAGTTAAACAAACTGCTTCGTCTCTGCAGCTCCCATACTACAGTGACGGAAAAGTCAAGCTCACCCAAAGTGGCGCGGTAAGGACTTCGTTACCGGTAACCGTACGAGTATATTTAAACTTGTCGTTGCTTACAATACTCAGATTTTGCTGTACGTTGCGAAGATCAACGGACTGGGTAAGCAGATTCTGCCCGCCCTTAGCGCTCACATGTATAGGTGCAGCATATATCATACACATGCGTAGAAAACATCTGTTTCCAATGATGGGACTTTCTTAAAGATCTAACTCACCTCCCCGCCCCCCTTAATTCTCCTATACTTCCGCAGCTGGAGCTGATGATGCTGAAGCAGGAGTGATAAGCATGTTGGCTAACGAAGTGAGTACTCGATCCGTATGGTGGCAGTGGTAAGACCACGCCTCTATCATTTCCAAATGTAGGTCGCCGACTTCAAGCAGGCCTTCAATGGCCTTGTATACAACTCCGCAATGGTTAAGTCAATATTTAGGGGAATGTTTGTGCCGCTAGGGTTGTATCAGTTATTAATGCTGTGTGTGTGTGTGTGTGTGTGTGTGTGTGTGTGTGTGTGTGTGTGTGTGTGTGTGTGTGTGTGTGTGTTGTTGACCAAACTCATTTTAGGAGTCACAGAAAGCCGACTGGCTTACCGGGGTGAAGCCAAAGTTGCAGAGATTTTTAAAGTACCTCGGAGGAAAGTCATGGCTCATCGGAGACAAGGTCTGCCATATGTTGTATATACGTGTTATTGGGATGGTCCATGCACATTTTGTGAAGTCTTGATTGCATCCTCACTCGTCACCTCAGATAACGTATGCAGACTTCCTGTTCTATGAAGCCCTGCATGTTCACAACGCCTTCCAGCCAAACCTCCTTGATGACTACCCCAACTTGAAGGTGAGAGAGAGGGGTGTGTTGTGCTTGTAATCACTGTAACTGTTTCTACTCCCTTCAGGAGTACATTGCCCGCTTTGAGGTTAGCAACTAACTGTCTATGTGCCAATATGGATGTATGGGTGCTGTGTATTATGTCTCATCCCCCCCCCCCTCCCCCTTCCCCCTTTTGTAGGCACTGCCGTCCATCAAGAGCTACCTGCAGTCCAGTGAATACATTGGCTACCCCTACTATGGCCCTGTTGCTTCCTGGGGTGGGAAGTAATGCGTGACCTTTGTCTAATCACTTTTGGAATCAGTGTGTTGTTGCTCTGTGATTGTTTTGCTGCTTTCAACTCTTCAATAATGGCAGGTCAAATGATTATGAACATACATTTCGTCATGCACTCCCCCAGGGAGAGGTCTGGGGCATGCCATTTGTATTCTTAGTTACGTAATCATAAAAGGTTAGTGCAGACACCAACCCACCCTCTTTTATGGTTGCAATAATATGCCGCACCACTTTCCGTTGCGCTGGTGTTATGCGCCGAGCCTATCATGTTAAGTGAGACCCCCCCCCCCCCCCCGTACCGGCCTGGGGCATTGGGAGGGATTTGCCCTTTATTAAAGCAAACCGCCCCTGGTTGGGGGCTAATAACCGGTCAAATGTCTACACTACGTGTTTGATAAAAGGTCAAATGTGTGGCCCAGTAATGATAATCACAAATCCCCACCTAATCCCGACTTGGCCCGAGGGGGGGGGGGGGGGGGGGGGGGGGGGGGGGGGGGTAGTCTCGTACCCAGACCCACGCTTACGTAAGCATTATCGCATAATGTATAATACTACGTAGAGAGGGTCTGGTCGAAGAAAGTTGTTCCTGGAATGTTGATGTTATGCTAGATGTTACGTAATACTTCTGACGTATAACATTTTTGTGTCGTCACGAATTTGTGGAATTTAATCAATTATAACCATGCGTGTCTCGGCCGTTTTAGAAGCCAAGAACAGACGGCTTCTCGAAAGCGCGTCATCAAAAATTTGCAGGGATGGTATTGTTGCTCTTGGCTATGGGATCACTGTCGATCACATCAGCTTTGAACACGAGTTCAGCTCTGGATATGTCTGCAGAAAATGTTTTGTAGCGATAGAAAAGTATCAGGCTTTGAAATGTCAGTTCATTGATGTAGAAACTGATTTACAAAGATTTCCTTTTTTGTTTTAGGTGTACTCAAGGTTACAAAAGCTTGGTATGTGTCTCTCTGATGAGGCTACCAGACAGATCATCCACAAGCTTGGAATGATCCATGGCAGTAGAGTTCATGGGTGGATAGAAGGTCTTAAAACAACAACTTCATCCAATTATGAATCTACATGAACTGTTAATTCCCACCTATAGCAAGTGCATGCAGTAGAAGGGGGTAAGGCAGAGCACCTTGTGAGACCACAGGCCCAAATGGCTATTTGTAGCTAAGGGAGGCAAGAGCAGACCGTCATACCCTAGGCTAACAGTACAGTGAATGGGGTGCAGGCAGTATGCATAGCCTTAGGTAGGGTGCAGGCTGTATGAGTAGCCTTAGGTAGGGTGCAGGCTGTATGCGTAGCCTTAGGTACGGTGCAGACTGCCATTGTGGGGTGAATAGGGTGCGGGCCATATAGTACCGTAGAGGCCAGCAGAGGTTGTTGCCTTAGCTGTGTGATCTGGAGGGTTAGGGTAGCCATGTGTTGAGCAGTGGCCCCCCCAGGGGACCACCTATGTATATTTAATGACATAGGGCATCTACAGGTGGCTTTGGAGAGTGGGGGCATCTCCAGGTGGCTTTGGAGAGTGAGGGCATCTATAGGTGGCTTTGGACAGTGGGGGCATCTACAGGTGGCTTTGGAGAGTGTGGGCATCACCAGGGGCTATGGAGCCTCCAGGTGGCTCTGGAGAGTGGGGGCAAATCCAGGTGGCTCTGGAGTGTGGGGGCATCCCCAGGTGGCTTTGGAGTGTGGGGGCATCTACAGGTGGCTTTGGAGAGTGTGGGCATTACTAGGTGGCTTTGGAGAGTGGGGGCATCAACAGGTGGCTTTGGAGAGTGGGGGCATAGACTGCTGCTGACAAACCTCTTGAAATTAGTGAAGTCGTCTTTAGGAAAAATAGTACACAAATGAAAAAAAGCACTATTAAGTTACAAATCACGAACCTGGTCCTTCATGAGAGCTATAAGAGGAAAAACAACGATGGCAAGGCTACCTTCATAACCACGCAGCTCATCGAAGGCAAACGGGAGAATAGCGTAGCAAAGGGATTTGCCACTTCCCGTAGGAAGAATGATAAAGTCATCGTTCCCTTGTATGACTCCATTGAGCTGGTTTTCACGAAGGTTTGAGTAACCTTGTAACGATGCCGTCTAAGTCCATATTGTATCAAGTGGGCGTAATTCAACAATCCAAAGTCTGGAATTCAAATAATCTACGTCACCCACATTCCAACATTCTGATTGGACGCGCCAACATTTCGGCGCACAGAACAACTTCCTATTGACCAGACCCTCTCTACGTAGTATTATACATTATGCGATAATGCTTACGTAAGCGTGGGTCTGGGTACGAGACCTGGGGGGGGGGGGGGGGGGGGTGTGTGTCTCACGTATCAATGATAGGTGCATTAATGTGCCATCAGTAATGGCAGCGAGAGATGGCAGGCACACTCCTTCGTTACGTGACAACTGCTTCCTCGTCCCTCCGACCCTCTGGTCTCCATGTAAAACCGGTCTGGTTGGATAATAAACAGAGCCCTTACGTATATTTTTTATCATGAAATTGGGCGGATCATGATGTGGTATTTATATAAAATGGTTGATCTTACCTCCAGATTGGAGGCGGGTTCATCGGTTTACTCGAAAAAGTACACTTTTTTCTTTCCCACTCCCATAGCTCGCTAATACTGCCTAAATTGTGGACTCCCGTGTCTAATACAAGGATCTATTGCATTCAAACTATAAATGACTCTGGAACGCACCAAACACTAAAGTAAAGCTGCATTTGCAGTTCCCAGACCGCTCCAAATCACCTAGCCTACTAGAAATTTACTAGTATTAAAGTCCTGGACAGCATCGAGGAAGTATACGTTTATGCATGTAGCATGCATTTTAATTATATTCATAGCAAATCAGTCACCACAATTCGGTAAAATATGTCAGCTATGTATGGTGAGAAAACGAAACTTATATAGCGTGACGTGAAGTCAAAAAATTCAAGGTTATTGGAGGTACTAAAAAAATTAATTCAGTTTGACAATATTTCAGTACCGCGTCCAAATCTAAAAATCATATTTTGATTCTACATATAATGATATCTAAAAATACCGAAAATCTCATTTATTGCTTAAAAACTGTCCATAATATTTTCAAGATAAGTTTTTAAACGTTTTTGCCTCGTTATTGGAGCCATATTCATCAACCACTTACCTTGTGTGAGCAAAACAACTGCTGAAGTAACCATAGTTTACTTAACAGCTGTGAGTGTTGCTCAACGATCTCATCGATAAGCCCTTTCCTTTGTTCCTTAAACAGTCAAGTGTTTTCAATGAATATAATTAGCTGCCAATTGTGAAATAATGTTTATAGTTATAATTCAACTCACAGAATTCTTTGTTAAAACGAGTTGGGCTAGTGAAACCAATATACGGAACGTTCTTATTGGACCCCAAAGGCACCTTTAAAATAAAAAAAATGGCACATTATTTTTACTTCCTCGATGCTGTCCCGGACTATAATATTAAATACTGCATGTTTGTATGAGTGTATGTGTGCGAGTTACGTTTCTTTTACCTTTCGTTCCTTTCCCATATCATGTCCACATAGAAAAAAAAAATCTAGACCTTGCAACCTTTAATACCTCCAAACGTCTCGTTCAAAAGCGGCCTAGGTAGGTTTTCAAAACTAGTTACAAGCCGCGGCTTCTAATCGGGACTACAAACATGAATTCCTCCCAGCTGGATATACTGCTGGACCACAGATGAGCAAATAACTTTCACGTCAGTAGGCTACATAATGATAACCATTACTTTGATTGTAATAAAGTATAAGTACAATTGTTTGACCTTACACCCAAAGTATTGCTGACGCTCTACTCCAATTACATCAAGACTTTTCACAAACCGACCATCATGTATAACTTAAAAAGCCTTCTTTGATAATCTTTTCAATATCAAGTACCCTCTTTTTCTGATGTGCATTTCCAGCAATTAATTTATGTATTTTATATGAAATGGTATGGTGTACTAGTTTACAACTTACTGCTTGCTGTACTCAACTGTGGTTTGTTTTGATAGTTCCTGAAGACTTTGAACTATTGGATTGGATATTATACTCTAGTTGGAATCTGCAAGAAATTTGGCTCTGGGCGTTCAGACAGCATGCTTCGAATTACAGATCATGCCACAGCTTCCATTTCACATGGATGTGATAAAGTGTCGCAAACATGTGAGAGGTATGCTACTGCTGAAATGTCTGTTTTACGTGAGTTGAATTGAAGTAATACATCACTTAGGAGGGACAAGAAGACGTCAGGAGCTGCATTTATGCTGGAAGCAGTTAAAGGTGAGTTGTCATATCAACAGGGACATGTGTTGTTTGCTGACAATGTTATTATACATTTTGCTCAGACAAAACTTCGGCATGGTCGCTCTACTGATCTGTGCTGAATACGAAGGCCGAGTGGAAACTTTAGAAAGTTGATGGCAGATAGGGATTGGGTAGAGATCTAAACTGTTCAATACACAATGTACCCAATACGTGCAATTAATGACTGTAGTGATTCACGTGATGTTAGGCCGTATGTATTTTTTCTTCATATCACCATTCACCAGCACCTCAAAATGCTGGCAAACCTAATTCTGATCATGCAATTAAATTCAGTTTTAATTTGCTCTTCACTCACTTCACATTTGTCTGCGGTATGGACTTTCCACTTGTAGGGCACGACCAAACTTCTGAATGGTACTAGCATTTTCTGCCTCGAAGGGTCTAACACCCTATCCAATACTTAGCTTAATACATGGTTTGCAGAATGATGGTGCATGAGTGGATCACGACATGATCAACGATCTTATCAATACCAAAGCTCCTTCTTGTAAGATTGCGAGTTTAATGCTTCTTTTTGATTTCCTTGCCACCACCAACCTCCCACCATACACCCTGCAATGCTTTGTAAGCTGGCTGCAATGGAACTCCATCGCAAAAGCATCAATAAAAACCAAAATGTTGATAATTATTCATAGATTTCAAACCGCGATTTTTATATGTCTTAGATGTCGCGTCTCGAGACGTGACCCAGCTTGGATTGTTTTACAATGCCCCTAGATTCTGTATTTTATCGTCACAACTCACCTGGAAGTTCGAGAGTGTCATGTTGAAATGCGATAACACGTGACCAGTTGGTTTGGGTTTGTGCTTGGACTATTACTATGCATGGAATTATCAACAGAGAGGCGTAACTAAACTGGGTCGTAGCAGAAACAGGCCTTGAATACTTTAGTGCGTTAATGAGTTAATGAGCTAGTACGTTGTATTCTAAATGCGCAATTGGACATCTAAATATCCGTAAATATCCACTCCGGAAGTAATTTGATAACCCATTTTAATAATCTCACTTAATAGGATGCTTTGAAGTTCAAACTGGATCATTTACCACCGCACCCTCCCCTCCCACCCTCCTCTCTCCTACCTCCACTGTTCACTTGTTAACTAGAGTAGATTCGATGAATAAATATAAACTCATTATCTTTAGGCCGTTCATACCGAATCGATTTTTTTTCAAAAACTGGCATCAGCTGATTTAGAATTAATAATAATATATATATATGATTTGACAGGTAGTTTGTTCGTCAGGAAGTAACTTTTATATGAACTTAGTGTGATCAGACCCCACCCCGCGGTCATTGTCTACACACTCAAAATTAATTATAACAGATCAATTAATAGAAAGTAATAATAATAAAACAGATCAAAGTAATTTTTAAAAAATTGTATAATTTGCGTGGGAGATCACGTGTGCGCTTTCTGGAATTATGGCTCTGAAGCTCGGCTACTGGGATATTCGTGACGTAAGGCGGTACAAGCACTTTTCGCTGCTGATTGTAATAGTCCTGCATCACGTGATTGCAGCTAGCGCAGCCGATCCGATTGCTGCTCAAGTACACCAATACCGAATTCCAAAACGTTTTCTATAGCGAGGGTCCCCGTGAGTGTTTCATCCCTTTTTCTTTTTACCCCATACGGTACAGGTACATAACTGGCATTACAAACACTGGAGGGGATCAGTCGATGTATGAAATAATTATGTATTTATGGTGATGCGGGGGTGTTAAAATAGTTCTGCATTAAAATGGTCGGATGTTTATTAAAGTTACATCAAAGTAAAATTTATTTTGTCTAATTCTAATTTTGTCATCTGTAGGGGCATAAGGCAGGTAGTTAAATGACACCTAGCACTGCCAATGTATTCATGGCTGGCTGCAAATTTATGTCATTAACGATGAATTGATATGATTCTAATTGTTGCACATTCGCCACACCCACCCACTACTAACAAATCCTTCCCTCCCATCCACTCAGCACCAGACTTCAATGAAGACCAGTGGAGATCAGTGAAGTTCACCCTGGGTCTGACCTTACCCAATGTGAGTGTGCACCCCCCCCCCTCTACCTCCCCCCTCCCCCCTCTACCCCCCCCACCACCACCACCACCTTAGGACATGGCTTCCTCATGCATTCCTATCCCCACAATGTTGGGTGTGGCCTTGTGAACCTCAGTGCCCCGCCTCAGCAGGAAATAGGCCCGCTTGTGTGATCTGGTGTTCACCTGTAACACAAGGGGTAGGGGCAACAGGACCACCTCTGGGTGGATGAGGGGAAGGCAGTGCTTGCTGTAGAGGCATATTATTATAAGGAACCACCTCATCTGTGCTTCTTGTTTTTCACCTTCAGCTCCCGTACCTCATTGATGGTGACGTTAACATCACACAGAGCAACGCAGTAAGCCAACCTTGTTCTTTAGAGGGGAAAAGGAGTCTGATGAAGGAGGAGGAAAGTGATAGTGAAGGAGGAGGGAGGAGAGTGATGGGGAAGGAATAGGGTGGAAGGATGAATTGAGATGACTTCATAAAGAAGGGGGTGGAGGAGAAGCTAGGAGAACGTGATGAGAAGTCCGATGTGTTAATCTTTTCATTTGCCTCCTTACATAATACTCCTGCCCCTTACATAATACTCCTGCCCCTTACATAATACTCCTGCCCTTACATAATACTCCTGCCCCTTACATAATACTCCTGCCCCTTACATAATACTCCTGCCCTTACATAATACTCCCGCCCTTACATAATACTCCTGCCCCTTACATAATACTCCTGCCCTGACAGATCATGCGCTACATTGCAAGGAAGCATGGACTCTGTAAGTGTGTGTCTGTGTGCCCATCGAATGACGGCTGTGATGCACAGGTGGGAAGACAGAGATGGAGGTCATCATGGTGGACATGCTGGAGAATGAGGTGAGGGAGACCTTCTACCCGGTCACATATGATGGCCACACCTCCTCCTCCTCCCCAGGCTATGGATCTGAGAAATGGGTTTGTTCTGGACTTCTGCTACAACCCAAATATGGTGTGTGTGTGTGTGTGTGTGTGTGTGTGTGTTTGTGTGTGTGTTTGTGTGTGTGTTTGTGTGATTGGGTAGCTTCAAGTCATATTGGAGGTGTTTTACAAGTAAGTGGTATACATGTAGTTATTTTTTACGTTTTTATTCCAACTCGCACTACAAGTCTTTACAGTAGTTAGGGGAGGGGGTGTGGCATTGTCAGGGCTCTGGACAGAGCAAGGGCTATGGTTGTGTGTTACCTTACATGAGTGTTAGCTAACAATCACATCATAGTGGGCTCCAATTAGAGCTATTTGCTGTACTCTTCCAAGTAGCCATCCATTGTGGGGAGGGGGGGGGGGGGTGCGAAGCCCCAGCCACTGAGGTGTTTCAGATGGATAGAAGGCCAATCAGTTGATGTGTATGCCTGATATAAAATAAGAATGGCTTGCTTCATGTATGTATTGCATCATATCATCATTGATTAATCTTTATGGTATAATTTGAGACACGAGTGAAAAGTGATTCGGTGCAACTGAACTGGCAACGAAGGCCCCCTGTTATTGTACATACAACACCACAACATCTACAAAAATTGTCAGAATTTGAATTTATTTTTTCCCTTCAGGAGTCAATACGGTCCGACTACCTGAAGTTGGCCAAATCCAGATTGCAGAAGCTGTCACTGGTATTAGGAGACAAGCCATGGTTTGTGGGTAACGAGGTACATGCTATTGTCACGTGTGTGTGTGTGTGTGTGTGTGTGTGTGTGTGTGTGTGTGTGTGTGTGTGCAGGGCAAATACCTTAAAATTTGTTCTTTTAAAACAATATACATGTATGGTGTGTCTGGATGTTCACTAATGTGTACATGTGTGCAGATGCAAGTGTTTAGAGAAGCCACACCCACATCCTGTTCAGATCACCTTCCCCGACTTCCTGTTGTATGAGCGTCTGGAACAGCATCGCCTGTTTGAGCCCTCACTGTTTGATGGCTTCCCAAACCTTCTGGTAAGAGTCCCATAGCACCCTCCCCACTTCCACACTCCTCCCACCTCCTCCCACCTCCTCCCACCTCCACACTCCTCCCACCTCCACACTCCTCCCACTTCCTCCACACACCTCCCACCTCCTCCACACTCCTCCCACCTCCTCCACACTCCTCCCACCTCCTCCACACTCCTCCCACCTCCACACTCCTCCCACTTCCTCCACACACCTCCCACCTCCTCCACACTCCTCCCACCTCCCCCACACTCCTCCCACTTCCTGCACACTCCTCCCACCTCCACACTCCTCCCACCTCCACACTCCTCCCACTTCCTCCACACTCCTCCCACCTCCTCCACACTCCTCCCACCTCCTGCACACTCTTCCCACCTCCTCCACACTCCTCCCACCTCCTCCACACTCCTCCCACCTCCTCCACACTCCTCCCACCTCCTCCCACCTCCTCCACACTCCTCCCACCTCCACACTCCTCCACACTCCTCCCACCTCCTCCACACTCCTCCCACCTCCACACTCCTCCCACCTCCACACTCCTCCCACCACCACACTCCTCCCACCTCCTCCACACTCCTCCCACCTCCACACTCCTCCCACCTCCACACTCCTCCCACCACCACACTCCTCCCACCTCCTCCACACTCCTCCCACCTCCACACTCCTCCCACCTCCTCCACACTCCTCCCACCTCCTCCACACTCCTCCCACCTCCACACTCCTCCCACCTCCTCCACACTCCTCCCACCTCCTGCACACTCCACCCACCTCCTGCACACTCTTCCCACCTCCTCCACACTCCTCCCACCTCCTCCACACTCCTCCCACCTCCTCCACACTCCTCCCACCTCCTCCACACTCCTCCCACCTCCACACTCCTCCACACTCCTCCCACCTCCTCCACACTCCTCCCACCTCCACACTCCTCCACACTCCTCCCACCTCCTCCACACTCCTCCCACCTCCACACTCCTCCACACTCCTCCCACCTCCTCCACACTCCTCCCACCTCCCACCTCCTCCACACTCCTCCCACCTCCACACACCTCCCACCTCCTCCACACTCCTCCCACCTCCTCCACACTCCTCCCACCTCCTCCACACTCCTCCCACCTCCTCCGCACTCCTCCCACCTCCTGCACACTCCTCCCACCTCCTCCACACTCCTCCCACCTCCTCCACACTCCTCCCACCTCCACACTCCTCCCACCTCCACACTCCTCCCACCTCCACACTCCTCCCACCTCCACACTCCTCCCACCTCCACACTCCTCCCACCTCCACACTCCTCCCACCTCCACACTCCTCCCACCTCGACACTCCTCCCACCTCCACACTCCTCCCACCTCCACACTCCTCCCACCTCCACACTCCTCCCACCTCCACACTCCTCCCACCTCCACACTCCTCCCACCTCCACACTCCTCCCACCTCCACACTCCTCCCACCTCCACACTCCTCCCACCTCCACACTCCTCCCACCTCCACACCTACATGTAGCACTCCTTCACACTCCTCCATTCGACACTCCTATGCACTCCTCCCCTAAATGAATTCTGCCTCGGAGTATCAACTGACTTTGACCACCTGACCTGTGCGCTGGTGTTCCATAACTTCCTCTGTAATAACACCACCCCCTCTGATCACATGACATACCCCGCCCCTCTGACCACATGACATACCCCGCCCCTCTGATCACATGACATACCCCGCCCCTCTGATCACATGACATACCCCGTCCCTCTGACCACATTACATACCCCGCCCCTCTGATCACATGGCATACCCCGCCCCTCTGATCACATGGCATACCCCGCCCCTCTGACCACATTGCATACCCCGCCCCTCTGATCACATGACATACCCCGCCCCTCTGACCACATCACATACCCCGCCCCTCTGATCACATGACATACCCCGCCCCTCTGATCACATGACATACCCTGTCCCTCTGATCACATGACATACCCCGCCCCTCTGATCACATGACCGGGTAATGTATTTTTTTTTCCAACCTGAAGGCATTTTTGCATCGTTTCGAGGTGAGTCCCCAGGTCATCCACGTAAGTATTCCACAGCCTCTCTCTCTCCCCTCAGGCACTCCCAGCCATCAAGGCGTACATGGCATCTGAAGAGTTCATGAGATACCCAGTGAATGGGTATGGGGCCCAGTGGATAGGGCAGAAATAGGACGATGATTGCAACCAACGAATCTATCACGTGCACAATGACGGATTGATTATGTATTAGTCTCGTATCCTACACGAATGAATGCTATCGCAATTGTACTTGGGTCTGGGGACGAGATTAATTTATCACATGTATATCAAATTAAGGTCATGACAGTGGGCCAGCCGAGCACCGACCAATCGGATGCTTCGCGCATAATGTGGTTGTAGAAGACTATATAAAGGGTAGACACGTGCTGAATTGGATTGTTTCTTCCATATTATTTCTGAGTGTGCTGAAAAGATGTCGTCTCGTCCACAGCTAGGGTATTGGAATATCCGCGGGGTGAGTTACTTGATGCGTTGAGGACTAGGAGAGTGCGATAGATGTATGAATTCGCATGTGTTATTGTATCCCACCTGTTCGCACGTACGCCAGCTCGCTCAGCCTATCCGCCTTCTGCTCAAGTACGCTGGAACGGACTTCGAAGACGTTCAGTACCAGTTCGGACCCGGTAACCATACGAGTGTCTAGCTGCATATCATATTAGCGTTCATCAATGTGAATGTTTTCTGCCAGCTCCAGACTACAGCAGGGACCAGTGGCTTTCCGTGAAAGAAACGCTTGGATTCGACTTCCCAAATGTAAGCCTAGTGATGTACATGTGTTCTGCGCGCGCACGTGTGTGTGTGTGTGTGTGTGTGTGTGTGTGTGTGTGTGTGTGTGTGCGTGCTGAACGCA
This sequence comes from Eunapius fragilis, assembly GCA_963681505.1. Lineage (NCBI taxonomy): Eukaryota > Metazoa > Porifera > Demospongiae > Spongillida > Spongillidae > Eunapius > Eunapius fragilis. The sequence continues at coordinate 11,992,470 of OY811971.1, forward strand.
CCTCAAAAGTTAAACAAACTGCTTCGTCTCTGCAGCTCCCATACTACAGTGACGGAAAAGTCAAGCTCACCCAAAGTGGCGCGGTAAGGACTTAGTTACTGGTAACCGTACGAGTATATTTAAACTTGTCGTTGCTTATAATACTCAGATTTTGCTGTACGTTGCGAAGATCAACGGACTGGGTAAGCAGATTCTGCCCGCCCTTAGCGCTCACATGTATAGGTGCAGCATATATCATACGCATGCGTAGAAAACATCTGTTTCCAATGATGGGACTTTCTTAAAGATCTAACTCACCTCCCCGCCCCCTTAATTCTCCTATACTTCCGCAGCTGGAGCTGATGATGCTGAAGCAGGAGTGATAAGCATGTTGGCTAACGAAGTGAGTACTCGATCCGTATGGTGGCAGTGGTAAGACCACGGCTCTATCATTTCCAAATGTAGGTCGCCGACTTCAAGCAGGCCTTCAGTGGCCTTGTATACAACTCCGCAATGGTAAAGTCAATATATAGGGGAATGTTTGTGCCGCTAGGGTTGTATCAGATATTCCGCGGTCAGTGACCACTGATAGACGCCTGTATGAGCTTGTGGCTTTGTATTGTTTGCACAGATAAACAATTGGTATTAATGCTGTGTGTGTGTATGTGTGTTGTTGACCAAACTCATTTTAGGAGTCACTGAAAGCAGACTGGCTCACCGGGGTGAAGCCAAAGTTGCAGAGATTTTCCAAGTACCTCGGAGGAAAGTCATGGCTCATCGGAGACAAGGTCTGCCATATGTTGTATATACGTGTTATTGGGATGGTCCATGCACATTTTGTGAAGTCTTGATTGCATCCTCACTCGTCACCTCAGATAACGTATGCAGACTTCCTGTTCTATGAAGCCCTGCATGCTCACAACGCCTTCCAGCCCAACCTCCTTGATGACTACTCCAACTTGAAGGTGAGAGAGAGGGGTGTGTTGTGCTTGTAATCACTGCGACTGTTTCTACTCCCTCCAGGAGTACATTGCCCGCTTTGAGGTTAGCAACTAACTGTCTATGTGCCAATATGGATGTATGGATGCTGTGTATTATGCCTCATCCCCCCCCCCCCCTCCCCTCTTTTGTAGGCACTACCATCCATTAAGAGCTACTTGCAGTCCAGTGAATACATTGGTTACCCCTACAATGGCCCTGTTGCTTCCTGGGGTGGGAAGTAATGCTTGACCTTTTTCTAATCACTTTTGGAACCAGTGTGTTGTTGCTCTGTGATTGTTTTGCTGCTTTCAACTCTTCAAATAATGGCAGGTCAAATGGTTATGAACATACATTTCGTCATGCACTCACCCAGGGAGAGGTCTGGGGCCTGCCGTTTATATTCTTAGTTACGTAATCATAAAAGGTTAGTGCAGACACCAACCCACCCTCGTAGCAATGATATGCCGCACCACTTTCTGTTGCGCTGGTGTTATGCGCCGAGCCTATCATGTTACGTGAGACCTCCCCCCGGCCTGGGGCATTGGGAGGGATTTGCCCTTTATTAAAGCAAACCGCCCCTGGTTGGGGGCTAATAACCGGTCAAATGTCTACACTACGTGTTTGATAAGAGGTCAAATGTGTGGCCCAGTAATGATAATCACAAATCCCCACCTAATCCCGACTTGGCCCGGGGGGGGGGGGGGGGGGGGGGGGGGGTGTCTCACGTATCAATGATAGGTGCATTAATGTGCCATCAGTAATGCCAGCGAGAGATGGCAGGCACACTCCTTCGTTACGTGACAACTGCTTCCTCGTCCCTCCGACCCTCTGGTCTCGATGTAAAACCGGTCTGGTTGGATAATAAACAGAGCCCTTACGTATATTTTTTATCATGATATTGGGCGGATCATGATGTGGTATTTATATAAAATGGTTGATCTTACCTCCAGATTGGAGGCGGGTTCAGCAGTTCACTCGAAAAACTACACTTTTTTCTTTCCCACTCCCATAGCTCGCTAATACTGCCTAAATTGTGGACTCCCGTGTCTAATACAAGGATCTATTGCATTCGAACTATAAATGACTCTGGAACGCACCAAAAACTAAAGTAAAGCTGCATTTGCAGTTCCCAGACCGCTCCAAATCACCTAGCCTACTAGAAATTTATTAGTATTAATATTAAATACTGCATGTTTATATGAGTGTATGTGTGCGAGTTACGTTTCTTTTACCTTTCGTTCCTTTCCCATAAAGGGGAAAAAAAATCTAGACCTTGCAACCTTTAATACCTCCAAACGTCTCGTACCCAGACTTTACCTTGATTGAGTTCACCATAGATCCTCCTAGCCTGTTTCCCGGGACAAGCCTTGTGCTTTAGACGCACTTGTAATATGCACTAAAGTTTTGCTTACATATACGTTTAAATGATAGCAACTCCATAGCAACTCCATAGCAATCCATAGTAATCAATCGATATACCGTATCATACATGCATATTCATGGGCCAGCAGCCCAACCCCCTTTAGTTGAAGGGTCACAACAGGATAATGTATTATAGAAGCAAAAATTAGTGTCTAAACTGTTCACTACTATTTGTAGTGTGTTATCCTTATTTTGACATCAATAACCAAGCGAATTCTATATACGCCATTTACATTCGGTTGTTGGCCGCGTGAGGTTTGTCGATAGTTCACACATTTTCCGTTCAAATCAAAAAGGTTAACCGGTATTTTGTGTGTCTACGGTCCATTAAATATTGTGTGCTGCTTCTGAGGACGAGGGTTTAAAAGCGTATACGTACGTAACTGGCCATGGTACAGTTTGCGCAACTACCGCTAAAATACTAGGAGGTTATATAACCAGTGGGCGCGCTGATCTAAAGGAAGGCAGTAGTAAATCCAGCAGTGAATGTGCTATAAGAACTGCCGGATCTAATATAGAGCGACACTTTTTTGTTCGGCTGGATTCATACTTTCGTGTCAGTATATCATTCTTTCATGACCGCGTATTAAACATACGTGGATTGCATGGAAACGCCATACATAACACGAATACGTGCTTGACGTCATTTATATAGGTGGTAATATGATATTATACATGCATGTCCATCGCATGCCACTTGCTTTTCCTAGCTTAGATCTGCAATTAGTGTGACTCTACGGTGATTCCTATTGCCCTAATAGAAGGCAATGCAATTATAATACAGGACGCAACAGTTAATTAACCGCCAAATACTACAATCCAATTATTGTTAGGTTGTATATTGTATCAAACCCAATATTCAAAGCCCCCTCTATTTATAAAATTGTATTTCACAGCATATAGTAATTATCTCATCCATTTCATGGTAGAATACACGAATAATAATACATCGAACCTTTACAATCACTGACAACAAACATGCCATAAACACCCCAAACCCCACCCAATGATGCCTGTACGGGCTATCACAATTAATGCAACGCTATTGTGGTGGTTCACTCTCGAGTCTCATTGTACAGGCCGAAAACATGTAGTTACTAAAACAACTCCATGAAGTATTTGACAATTTGTATTGCGCGGGCATGTTATAGAGGTTGCATAGTAACCGTATGCTAGGTAAGTAAAATAATCAGCCCGTGATTTTTCACGGGTGCAAGCTAGTAACTAATAACAAGTAACGCAATATCTAAATATACACTGTTTGAAGTTACTAAGTTCAATAGCGAGTTATTGACATTAAGACCATAATTTGCTAAAGGTTACGTACGTCCATGATTGGGTCACACCCAAAGTATTGCTGACGCTCTACTCCAATTACATCAAGACTTTTCACAAACCGACCATCATATATAACTTAAAAAGCCTTCTTTGATGATCTTTTCAATATCAAGTACCCTCTTTTTCTTATGTGCATTTCCAGCATTTAATTTATATATTTTTTATGCAATGGTATGGTGCATGTACTAGTTTACAACTTACTGCTTGCTGTACTTCACCTTTGGTTTGTTTTGATAGTTCCTGAAGACTTTGAACTATTGGATTGGATATTATACTCTAGTTGGAATATCTGCAAGACATTTGGCTCTGGGCGTTCAGACAGCATGCTTCGAATTACAGATCATGCCACAGTATCCATTTCACATGGATGTGATAAAGTGTCGCAAACATGTGAGAGGTACGCTACTGCTGAAATGTCTGTTTTACGTGAGTTGAATTGAAGTAATACATCACTTAGGAGGGACAAGAAGACGTCAGGAGCTGCATTTATGCTGGAAGTAGTTAAAGGTGAGTTGTCATAACAACAGGGACATGTGTTGTTTGCTGACAATGTTATTATACATTTTGCTCAGACAAAACTTTGGCATGGTCGCTCTACTGATCTGTGCTGAATACGAAGGCCGAGTGGAAACTTTAGAAAGTTGATAGCAGATAGGGATTGGGTAGAGATCTAAACTGTTCAGTACACAATGTACCCAATACGTGCAATTAATGACTGTAGTGATTCGCGTGATGTTAGGCCGTATGTATTTTTTCTTCATATCACCATTCACCAGCACCTCAAAATGCTGGCAAACCTAATTCTGATCATGCAATTAAATTCAGTTTTAATTTGCTCTTCACTCACTTCACATTTGTCTGCCGCGGTATGGACTTTCCACTTGTAGGGCACGACCAAACTTCTGAATGGTACTAGCATTTTCTGCCTCGAAGAGTCTAGCACCCTATCCAATACTTAGCTTAATACATGGTTTGCAGAATGATGGTGCATGAGTGGATCATGACATGATCAACGATCTTATCTATACCAAAGCTCCTTCTTGTAAGATTGCGAGAGTTTAATGCTTCTTTTTGATTTCCTTGCCACCACCAACCTCCCACCATACACCTTGCAATGCTTTGTAAGCTGGCTGCAATGGAACTCCATCGCAAAAGCATCAATAAAAACCAAAATGTTGATAATTATTCATAGATTTCAAACCGCAATTTTTATATGTCTTAGATGTCGCATCTCGAGACGTGACCCAGCTTGGATTGTTTTACAATGCCCCTAGATTCTGTATTTTATCGTCACAACTCACCTGGAAGTTCGAGAGTGTCATGTTGAAATGCGATAACACGTGACCAGTTGGTTTGGGTTTGTGCTTGGACTATTACTATGCATGGAATTATCAACAGAGAGGCGTAACTAAACTGGGTCGTAGCAGAAACAGGCCTTGAATACGTTAGTGCGTTAATGAGTTAATGAGCTAGTATTCTAAATGCGCAATTGAACATCTAAATATCCGTAAATGTCCACTCCGGAAGTATCGCGTAATTTGATTATCCATTTTTATAATCTCACTTAACAGGATGCTTTGAAGTTCAAACTGGATCATTTACCACCGCACCCTCTCCTCCCACCCTACTCTCTCCTACCTCCACTGTCCATATGTTAACTAGAGTAGATTCGATGAATAAATATAAACTCATTATCTTTAGGCCGTTCAAAAATTGCATACTGAATCGATTATTTTTCTCTACATCACACACTAAAGGATTGAAAACTACTCCAGTGAGTTTTTACACAATCAACTATAGCAAAGGTTACGACACCGTTAATGAATCCTCTGACAAGTGTCGGCAAGATCCCAGCAAACAACATTAGATATCCACCTTCGTGGATAAGTTTAGAATAGCAATCCAGAATTCCCTTATATTTCCCTGCTGTGTCGTTCTGAAAACGGGTCTTTACAACGTCAGCAGGATACCAGAGCCACGTTACCGCGCCGGCAGTTCCTCCGGCTAGTGCGCTATGAAAGGTCCGCTGTAGTTCGCCCTGCGGCCCTCCGATCACGTGAGCGAGCCCCTGCTTACTGAACTGGTACGCGGAGAAGTAAATCGCAAACTGAGGTACTTCCCGGGCTATTGTCAACCACCAACCCTTGTAAAATCCAGCGACCCCACGTTCGCGGTACAAGAGCTTGCTCATGGTCCAGGGTCCAGACTTTCTATTCACGTACGACTGTCCCACCCCTTCGTTTTGCATTCTTATCTTAATCAGTTCAGTCGGGCACACGATTAGGCACTGAACCGCTCCAGCACCTGCTCCGGATATCAGTTTGGACGAGATGCTGGAAGACTGCAACTCTATTGAGATGATTCCTTCCACCCCAAATACTGTCGCATTTATGAACAGTTGACTGCACAGAGGGTACGCCATCCCCTTATAGAGACCGCGTATCTATAGCAATTAACATTGCATGGAGTGAAGCATGTATCAGTGTTTAGGGCGAATTAATTGCAATTATTACAAAGTGGATGCCATGCAGACTATAACACCCGGTACCCCACGTTGGAATGCATAAACACATGCTTAATATATAGCTATCCACGACGAGTAAATGCCCGTGCGTTTACATGCATACATACATGCATTCGACGAGTTATATCTATAAAACCGTGAGTGCTCAGGCGCACGTGGCATGTGTTCCAACATACCGACTCAGATCTTAATATACTCGAAATACATTGCAAAGAATTTCTGTACCGTTGTCTGGCTCCGTCACTCTGCATTCGGACCTTGCGATTATTTAGACCAGAAACGAAAAAAGAAAAGGATAATACAATGATCAAGTGAAGGCCAGGCATTTTAAAATTGGGAGCCAGCTGCTTACTTTGACGGTATCGGCTGGATGGCTGACAATCGTGGCAACACAGCCTGTGTGTGTGTGTGTGTGTGTGTGTGTGTGTGTGTGTGTGTGTGTGTGTGTGTGTGTGTGTGTGTGTTTTTGTGTGTGTGTGTTTGTGTGTGTTTGTGTTTGTGACATGTACGTGTGAGCGTATGCATTTGTGTATGTGTGTGTGACATGTATGCGTGTATGCCGGTGCGTGTGTGTGTGTGTGTGTGTGTGTGTGTGTGTGTGTGTGTGTGTGTGTGTTTGCATGTGTGTGTGACATATACGCGTGTTTGCGTGATGCGCGTGTGTGTATCGTGTGCGTACGTTTTATTTCGTGTTCGTGTGTGTGCCAGTGCACGCCCATGTGTGTTCACATGCATGTGTGTATATGATCGAGTGTGTACGCGTGTGTTGTGTTAATGTGGTGCGCCGCGGACCACATTAACCGTAGCGGCTGACACAACTGCACTCGTTATATTTCTGACCTGCACTTACCTCCAAACCATCCGGCCACGAAGCCAACCATTCTATTACTCTCACCCATTAACTGGTATACAGTAGAAATGCCACAGAAGGCGATTTACATCGATGCACGTAATTATAGTATTAATATTGCAGTTGGGGTATAACATAGGGTGGGGTTTGTACGCATTATAAGATGCGGAATGCGAACAATTTTTAGTGTCGTATGGTCGCTAACTACTATCGGTATACATTACACAGGAATGAAGAAAGACGACACTAATATAGCTATCCTTGGGCATTGCATAATTAAAGGTCACTTTACATGACAACCAAAATGCTTACGTTGATTCTGGAAGTTCATACATGACTAATCTGAACGTACAATCGCAACTGCATGATAATGTTATGTTTCTGTAGTGAAAGATTTAATGACAGCGGAATCTCCTACCACACACACTCACACACCACTACATATACACGGTCCTGCATGCATTCATGCGCATGGCTGTGTACATAACCATGTAACCGTGGCTGTGTACATAACTGTTCTAACCGCGTGTAACCTTTCATGCACAATTAATTTAGGAGTATTTTACACATACACCACGTGTTCCGAGTCGTTCCTAGTATTAACATGCACTAGCGTAGTTCTAAGCTGATCTGTTAATAGTTGTGCCTGTACTGTGTGCCCTTTGATTCCCAGAGATCATATTCATTTGAAATCCTGATTTCCGAGAAAACACGACAGGATTTTATGGGGAATTCTCGGAAATCAGGATTTAAAATGAATATGATTACAGGGATTCAAAAGCAACAGTCCAGGCATAACTATTATCAGGCATATGCGTCGCTGGATGGGCAAGTGGGGGCAGTTGCCCCTCCACCCCCTCCCCCCTCAAAATGGTTATAGGATTGTCAAGCTAGAAAATGCACAACCACATTTAAACCGCATTAATAGAAATCGATTAATTTATCATTTAAGGACTGCAGAATCACCTTGATTGAAGAAAACATGAAATTTGACTGGCGTTTTTCTTATTAGTATTCAAAACTACCAAATCTAACTTGAAAATGCTAAATGATTAAAACTTTGAGTTTTAATAAATCACCATTACACAACCTATTACCAAATCAAATGGCGTTGTTTATTTAATAATAGACTAAATTGTGATGGTTAAGTTATCCATAACAGCATCAACCATGCATAATAACTTTAAAGCAAATTATAGCCTTTTTTAATGTTAATAACTCAATATTGAACTTAGTAACTAGAATCAGTTCTGCTCCACTGCATACTCAGATCTTGCGCGTACATATTATTATTTATTGAAATCATATAACCCCCTTGGTCTATGCATTCTTACTTCAGCAAATGTAACTTATTTGCAAAAAACCCTTACCTGACTTCCATGATGCTATCAAAACACGCTCAACCGTTCCCAATTTTGTCATTCTTGGGTCACCAATTGGAGACAAAAGCTTTTGTGAAGACTTCCTATCATCAGCCATCAGGGTTTCTAGTATACTGCACCAAAAACTGAAGAAACTAGTGGACCCCCAGCTTACCCTAACTCTTCTTCGCCAGTGTGCTGGTTTCTGCAATTTCATGCACATTGCACGAACCACACCTCCAAATTTGATTCAATCAACTCTTGCTACAATTGATGATAATTTCAGAGCTTGCATCATGGAGTGCACTTCTATTGACTTGTCGCCTAACTGCCCAGCCTGGAAACAAGCCACGCTGAGTTTATCCCATGGTGATTTGGGCCGCCGATCAGTTTCCCTCTATTGTTCAGCCGCATATATCTAGTAGTGCATGCCTCATTCCCTGACCACACGTGTATAGGTCAGGATATTTTTCTGCCCAAAAATTTTTATTATCCATGCACTTTACAGATTGATCTGATTGACATGAGGCACTTGCTTCATGATGACAATAAGTGGATCTTGCATATTGATGACCATTGGTCAAAGTTCAATTTAGCATATCCACTACCCCAGAAAACTGCCAAAGAAGTGACAAGCGCGCTTGAGAAGTGGGTTTTCCCTATACTTGGTCTCCCTACTATCCTGCATAGTGACAATGGGAGAGAATTTGTGAATCATTTGATTGAGGACGTTCTATAGCCACTTGGCCAGGAGCTGTACAGCTAGTGAGTGGTCGACCATGACATCCTCAATCGCAAGGCCCGGTGGAACAAGCTCACTATACACTGGAACGAATGATGAGTTCCAGAATTGCAGAGTCAGCATCTAATTCTCCTCCCTGGACTCACTGGCTACCACATATTGTCTGTAAGTTCTGGCTTGCAAATGTATATATAAGCATGTTGATGCATTATAGTTATAATTATTATTATGTAGATACAATCAAAACTCAAGTGCATAGCTCCACAAAGCACACTCCATTTGAACGTGTTTGGGCAACCACCAAGATCAGTTGTGGTACCAGATGCAAGACTTAAGGAACTCATCAATGTTGAGGATCTTATATTAACTAGTGAGATGGAGAGTGCCCAGGACACATCTGATGTGGATCGTACTACTGTTGAACTGGCTCTCCAACACAATTCTGCAACTACTATCCAACACAGCTCCCTTGATAGCTCCCATGACAGTTCCCCAACAGTCCTTGATACTGTCCAATACAGCTCCCCATCCATCCATGATAGCATCCATGACAGTGTTCCAACTGTCCTTGATAATATCCCTCACAGTCCCCCATCTGTCAAAGAAAGTGCGTTTGACAGTTCACCAACTTTGAGTTATGCCATCCAACACAGTTCCTGTTCCCATACTATCTTTAACAATCCTCAGGATGTGACCAGCAATGATAGTAACACTAATTCAAAACTATGTGACAGTGTGAGTAGATGTTGCAACTCTGAGTTAGAAACAGAAGAGAAGGATAAAACACTTCTCATTTTGGACACTGAAGCAAAAACTGAAGATCAATTTGTAGGCAGACAAAAACAACTCGCAACAATCGAGAAGCACAGACTCGTACGAGAGAAAGCAGACATAAACTATATGAAAACTGCATTAAAGATGCAAGAAAAGTTTTCGAAGATGCACACAGTTCGTGAGTTTAGAGTTGGAGAGCATGTCAGTGTTTGGATACCGCGTATTGATCGGAGTTGCACAGACCTATTGCGACTACCATGTATTGTTGTCGAGGTAGTTGGTAGTTGGTAAAGCACAAGCATTACATCGTCTCCGTTGTAAATCCGAAGTAATTCAGAGATGTTATCAGGCTGGCCATTTAGAGCCTTATAGAGGTCAGTATGACATACCATTGGTTGGATGGGAAAATAAACCTCGAATAAGTTTGAAAGAAGCTGCAAAAAAATCAGGCACCTTGGAATTCGTTCACAGACAATAAATGTAATTGCAAGGCGGAAAAATGTGGTAAATTCAGATGCTCTTGTAGGAAAAACAAAATATATTGTTGCAATCACTGTCACAAGGGCAACCCCTGCAAGAATAGAGGTCCACCTGAAGAAATGTCTAAAACAGAAAAAGGTGACGTGGCATTACATAGTGCATGGGGCCTGTGTTGAGAATATTCAGTATAACTCAGTACTATGTTTAGTTTAATTTTCATTTATTGTCTCAGTTTATTCTCACTTGATGTATGTTATAAACAAATATTAATTTTTGTGTCAGTTTTAGTATTTATTTGAAAATTTATGTAATCTTTACATGCATAGGTTGTAGCTGTAGAAGTGGGTGTTACAGCAAGAAAAAATGCTCTTGCAGATTAGGAAATAGGATGTGTCTATCATTGTGCCATCCAGGTCATACATGCACAAATTGCAAAGGTACTATGTTGCTGTCAACCAAACAAATTGATGTTGCATCAGATGCAAGTCCAGCAAAGGAAGTAGTGAAACCATGGACTTCTATTAATTCTTTAAACACAATCACACAAAGACGTGCTAAAGTCTCCTAATCAGTGGCTAGATGATGACTTAATTAATGCAGCGCAGTACTTTTTAAAGAAAAAAACCCCATCTATTGATGGAGTTTAGTCTACTATTTAGTCTTTTAAATTTCAAATAGAGCCTAAAAGAACACCCATTATCATTATCCAGATATTGAACATTAACAACAATCATTGGATAACAATATCTACCATTGGTGTACCACCATCTACTGTCAAAGAGTATGATAGCAACCATGCATGGGCAACTGCCTCATCATGAGCAAAAGTTAGTGGCAGATATTTTGCAGTCTTGTCAGCCTGATATTGATGTCCAAAAACAAGCTAAAACAAGTGATTGCAGCTTGTTCTCAATAGCATTTGCAGCTGCAATAATGTTTGGTCAAGATCCTGCCATGATATATTTTGATCGGGAAAGAATGGAGCAGCATGTTATCAACTGCTTTGAAATTGGACACATGTCATTGTTCCCAACCCGTAGGCACCGAAACCCACAGCAACACCATTTCTGTATTTGCCGTCTCATCGCTGAAGGCACCATGATACAATGTTTTTTCCTGTAAAGAATGGTTTCATAAGTCCTGTGTGTCTGTTCCCTCAAAGTTCATTCATAACAAAAAAACTTGTCTGGAAACTGTCAGTCGTGTGCTGGTGTTTGTTAGGTTAGGATATACCATGATAGCATTCTTAGCGTTGTATTTGTTTCAGTGATGCATTGAGACTTATGAATTATAACTCATGGACAGGGTAGTGAGGGGGTGTAGTTTTTGTTTCCATATGGTCGCCTCAATATGCAAAATACTCAGTCACCCATTGAACAACTTAACCTGGTATAAGTCCTGTTGAACAGCCGTGTAAGTCGCATTTAACAAGCGGGTACAGCTGATACTGTTATTCGGATAACCCATTGAACAATCGGGTTAGTCCCGTTCAACAGTCGGGCAAGTGCCGTTAGGCAACTGGATAACCCATTGAACAACCGGATAAGTCCCGTTGAACAACCGGTAAATCTGAACAACCGGGTAAACTATATTGTCCCGTTAGACAACCGGATAGTTATAACACAACCGGGTACCCAGTTGAATAACCTGGCACCCGGTTGATCAACCGGGTGCCCGGTTGATCAACCGGGTGCCCAGTTGATCAACCGGTGTAGGAGGCAGGACGGACTCTTCCGGTAAGGTGAACTCTAGAGTACTCGTTACCTGCAGGCATCCTGTACTCTAGAGTACACCATACCTGAACACATGCAAGGCCAGGTAGAATGGACTCTACCAGGTAAGGTGGACTCTACTCTTTCCACATATAATTTATTAGGAAACAGTTGATGCTGAAGAGATATAATATCATTTAATGCAGTGCTGAACGGGTATAAGATAAATAATGCCCTACAAAAAAAAAAAACGGATGAAGTTCATACTGATTGCATGAAATGAAAGTTACACACCACTTGTGACAGTCTTGACACGGTTAAAATGGTTTCCAGTATTGTGCAAATAAATACAAATTGATGTTTCAGCATCAGAGCACAAAGGAGAATAGTGATGCCAGAGAGGTACTTTTGCACCAGGAGGATGGTAATAAATGGCAATTGTAGTCTTCAATAGAGTTGCCAGTGCAATTACTTCAACTTCAGTTCCCCACGTTCCAGATATTGCCATTTGAGTTGTGGTCAGGTAGTCAGATACATTCATGTTGTTTAAATGCCTTGATTCAAACTCAGATTGATACAGATCAGTTTGTAATATACCACATGCAGACATACGAAAAAATCCATGATGATCTTGAGACAATGTAACCTCGTTGCTTATTGCCCTGAACAAGCAGTTTCCATCACCTTCAATTACATCAACTTTCAAAGGTGCTCCTAATGCTCCTTTCTTGCGACGTTCAGAGTTAGAATTGGGAGTTGGCAGTAGGAACTGTTTTCACTTTTGTTTTCTCCAAGCAGGTGTTGTAGGACAATACCAATTCCATGCAGGAGCGAGTTCACGCACAAACTGAGCATCCTCTTCGTTAGTTTTATCATCACTTTGTCTGCATTCACTTTCCTGTTCATCTGAAACCCTCTTGAAACTACTGTCATTCTGTGTTCCATCCAGTTGCTTGCTAGCTTGAGTTTCTGCTTCATTATCATCCCTCTTGTGTGTTTCATTTTCCTGTCCAAATGTCTTCTGTTAAGATTCATCATTTTTCCATCCACTTTTCTACCCATTTGCATGCCAATCTGAATTTCTGTTTCATCAGTATCTTTTTTCTTTACTTCATCTTCCTGTCTAACATGAAATTTCTTGAGATTGCAACCATTCTGTTTTTGCTTTAACATCTTGCCATTCATAGTTTTCACTTGATATACACCGTTAGGCAGAACTGACCTTATCAATAAAATAAGGACCATCATAGGGCAAACATCCTTTACCACCTTTCCTATCTGCTCGCCTTAAGTTGTATAAAAGTTCTTTTTCACCAATACTGAATTCTGTTTTTAATTGGTGCCTTCTTTCATAATCTTTCTTTTACATTTTTTGGGCTTTATCAATGCTCTTTGCAGCTTCTTGGTGAATTACTGATTGTATGTTTAGAATGCGGCTCAGTTGTTCTTGTAACTTTTTTTCATCAACTGGTGATTCGTCTGTGGTTATCACCTCAGCATCTGTACCACCCTGCGGGAAAGCTTCATTTTCAATGGGAAGGAGGGCTTTGCGACCATATAACATTTCAAATGGTGTCTGACCAGTAGATTTGTGCCGTGCTGTGCGAAATGCTAACAAAACCCCTTGAAGAGCATCAGGCCATCTTTCCTGTTCACCTTCAAGGACTTTTAGCATACTAACCTGTATGGTTCTATTTTGACGTTCTACAAGCCCGTTAGCTTGGGGATGGTAGGCACTCGTAACCCTTTGTTTAGTGTCTGTAAGATTTAGTAGAGTATGTGAAACTGCATTGCAAAATTCCCGTCCTTGATCATTGATCTGTATACAGGTACATCCATGGCGAAAAATAAGCTCATACAAGAAGACTGCCACTTCATGTGCAGTCTTGGCCTTCAGAGGCTTTGCTTATACCCACTTTGAAAAATAGTCTGCAACAACACAAACACATACAAATCCTTCATCTGTATGGGGTAGGCTGCACAAATCCACTCCAATTTGGTACCAAACCTTACTAGGGATAGGGATTGGATGCAGTTTAGTTGCAGCCTTATCAAAACGCGTGTTTTCACGTTGGCATTGTGCACATGTTTTGATAAACTGTCTCGCATCAATATTCATTCTTGGCCACCACATATTGGCATCCACCAACTTTTGAATCGTTTTATCCCGACCAACATGACCCCCCATGGATTTAGATTGAATTGTTTCCCCAGCACCTTCATGAACAGATTTCAGTACCTTGTTCCTCTACATCCTTTACTACTCTCAAGTAGGCAGGGGCTCCACTTTTCCTCTTCATCTTAAGGTAGTAGTACACATAACGTGGTTTTTTTGGAAAAAAAGTTGGTAAGATCCACCTTATTGTTTAAGATATGCCACCTTGATATCATTTGGATAAGTAACGTATTTAACCGAGCGCAATGCCTTAAACTTTGGCATCCACCATCTTGTAATTCGCGCACGCATGCGCAGTTTGAGTCCGCCATGTATTTTGGGGTCTGAATTATTAAAATACGTCATCAACCACCACTCTGGATATCATTTATAGCAGAATCAACCTATCCCTTGTGCGCTTGAATGCCAGAGCATTTCTTGCAAGGGCAGGACCCCGTGCGGCTAAAGTATCAAAGCTCTATCTAGACGGTTGTGACTTATACATTATAATCTGGTAGTATATGTTAATGTTAATAATTCTGGTTTGTGTTTTTAATAATATTTCATAAACTAAAATAATAATAACCGTAACCATCAATAACATTTAAAATAGAATATTATGATTTACGAGAGTTTTGATACTGTAAAAATTACTCAACATGCAGCTTACAATACTTGAAATCTCACTGAATTCACGGAAATTGTTAGTATAGGCTAACAATGTTAAAGAAATCAAACAGTTAATTTCAAACCCTGCGTTACAGTGATTCAAAATATTTGCGTTCTGTCGTGCATGTATACATAAGTCGTATAAATGGCCAAAGAAGAATAGCCATACAGAGTAGGTTGTAATTCATTCATTTGTGGCCAACTCAGAATATTCAAGACTTGCATATTAAAAACCTTAAAATTCGAAATAAACATTCAACTGAATTTAATGTACATGCATAGGCTAGCCCGCTATGAGTCCCAAGTACAATGCAGCTCCGACCCAGAAGCTTTGCCACTTTATGAACTCATGAAATCCTCTGATATTATCAAGCAGGTAAATTATTGCAATGCTATTTTTTAATATTATTGTACGAGTGAGTGAGTGAGTGCGTTAGGATATATATATATATATGGGACAGTTCACGCGAAACTGGCGTATCACGTTATACATATAAAGTTATAAAAATGATTCACTTTGAAATCGCTACATCTCCCGAACCGTAAATGCTATTCACTTCCTATTTTCAATACTTCATACTACATCATTTCTCTCTGGTAAAATAAATTTTGGGCTCTTGCATTAGCTTCGTGCCAGTGTTGCAACGTCCGATACCCCTTGGGGTTCAAACTGGCCATATCTTTCGGCAGGACATCTCAATTAACTTCAAATTCGGCTTATACTCAGAGGGGTCCTGTACCTATCGATTTGTCCTGTTCGTTAATTTTTACTTTTTTATTTATGGGTGTTTTCTGTGCCGTTAGTGGATGCTTCAGTACAGCTTACAAGCGCGACAACGGGATTTCGTTCCACCGTTTTCCTATAGGCAATGCTCTTCTACTCAACCTTAACTTGTGAGCTTTGTGATGAATTTGTCATTTCACAGCGTACTCGTAACTGTGTTCACAGTGGCTCGACGCGCTGGGCCTCTCGCTATACCCATTAAGGAAAATGCGCGAGTTTGTAGCATCCACATCTGCAAGGAAGATTTCGTTGGCGTTGAGGGTTACGCACCTTCGAAGCCAAAACTGAAATTCGATGCTGTTCCATCGTTGTTACTATTCAATGACACAAAGCACTAGCGGGTTTAAGCATACAGTGGCAAATTCAGGGTGATCCACAATGCAGGTCAACCTGACCGATTCTTGTGAGAATATACTGAGTACGTCCTCCAACTCACGGCAGCACACACACTCACGCTCGGTAGCTTGCGGAATACACTGCGCGCACGAACACCACAATGTATGTCCAAGACGGCTAACAGGTGGAGGGCTCTCGTGCTCTTCGATATCGCTATCATCGGCACTGTCTTCGACATGGACTATTGAAGTTCTTCGTGTAGGTTCAAATGGGTATTGACGTACCGCCTTCATTAATAAGACTACAATAGACCAGTTGCGGCGCGAAACCATTATCGTATGAATATAGTTACCGTTGCCCAGGTTTATTATGAATATCATTAGTCGCCATTTTGGTGGGCAAATTTTTGAGTAGCAGAGTGGGCTTCGACAGAAAATAGCATCGTGGGAAGAAATGAGCTACAGTGATTCACTAAAGGGACCTGAAAAAGAGCGATATGAGCGAAAACTACAGTGTCTCTATGGTGTCATAGTCTCGTCCCCAGACCCTACACTTCACGTGTTAGGGTCTGGGATTTCGAGTCGCTAGCGCTTGTACCATCTGGAATGTAAACAAACAATTATCGCTTGACCACATCCGATAATTATCAAGCTTATTAAAGCTATGGCGACGGTATGGACCCCGTATCAGTCAAAGGCGACACGCAAATCACAATTGAAGACCTTGTTATTCCACGAAGGTGGTCGTAAACGTACGGTAACAGAATATAACATAGAGTTTTACCGTATCCTGTTGGCAAAATAACAAAACAATCACGGCCATATACAAAGCTACATATAGCCTCCTTCTGCTTGTCCTTCAATGTCTCCACTTTCAGTTCTGTCATCGCGAAACGCATAGCTTGTTCGACCGTATCCATACTTACACGTAGTGTGTGGGTCTGGGTCGAGCAATGTTTATGTACATACGTCATAATTAAAGTGCGCACGAATTCCAGCGTTTGGTACACTTCCGCCCCATATACGAAATACCAGACCTATATGAGCGTGTTTATACATTATGCGATAAACATTGCGTCATATTGGTCTGGGGCCGAGACTAATGGTGTCACGGGTCGGAGCAGCAAGGAGGAGTGCGTAGAAGTTCTTGACCCATACAATATCAGTGTTGAGTTATGGATCGATGATGTGTCACGCTGGTCTCCAGTAAAGTTTCCTCACGTTTATACATATTTGATAGACACTCCTGGAGAATTCACCAGAGAGAAGCTGAAGGCTTTTAAAAGCCTGCAGGCATACAACTATTACATAAGGTGAAGGGTATACTAAAAATATGTTACGTTTTCACTACTTCAATTTCAGTGGTTGGGTTCGAACAGTCTATTATCGTGACATTGGTAATGAAAATTGTATCCTCATGGCAAAAGTAACACCATCACAGCGGATAAACGACAAACCACATGAGGCCTGGATTGGAGTGAACAAGAAAACAGGCACCATCATTACTGGACATTGTTCCTGCATGGCAGGGTAAGTGCTATGTGTTATGTGTACAGCTGGATGCACAAGGTTTACATTACAGACTTGGTGAGGTTTGTTCACATGTAGCTGCCATACTTTTTAAGGCAGAAGCTTGCATCAGGCTTGGAGTTGCATCAGAAACATGCACATCACAACCATGCTTGTGGAACCAGGCATATTCTAAGAAGGTAATTGAGTTGCATAGTAAATTGTATTAGCTTACAATACATTTTCCTTTTGTAGGTTGAAGCATGTCCTGTTTCTGACATCAGTTTGAGCCGCCCTAGGCTCAGAGACGCCAGGATGAATGCTTCACCCTCCGACCCACTAAACCCTTGCTCCTCCACATCTCATTCTGGGCCATTCCTTAACTCTAAAATGTTGTATGACACTTTACACAAATCCTACCCAAAGGCAGCAATATTTACAGTTGTTCCTGGGTATCCTGTGCCAGTGCCTACTTGTACACTTTCCAAGTCTGCCTGTGTTATAGAACCTGAGCTTCCTCCAAAATTAACATCTTACTATGCAGCCAAATACATGTCTTGTACTGTCTCTCAAGTTCTTCGTCTATCAAGATTCAAGTTGTCTACTATCAAATGTAGCAAAGAACAAGCCAGTTTCCTTGAGAAATCTACCCGTGGACAATCCAGTTCTGTGCTCTGGTTTGATCATCGGAAAGGTTGTATAACGTCCTCTGTAGTTGGCTCTGTGGCACGGTTTCAATTTAAAGCCTATCCACTATCTCGTGTTAAGTCCATTTTGCAGTACTCACAACTGAGCTCAACAGTGCCAGCTCTCGAGTGGGGTCGTCTCAATGAAGAGAATGCCCGTCAGCAGTACTATGCTCTAGCTTCATCCCAGCACATCAATTTTCAACTTCAATTATCAGGATTACATATTGACACTCAGCATCCTTATCTCGGTGCTACTCCTGATGGCATAGTGTCTTGTGACTGTTGTGGTACAGGCCTTCTTGAAATCAAATGTCCTTTTACTTACAAGCATTCAGTGCTTTCAGATATTGATGATGAAAAATTTTATCTGCAAAAAACTGGTAATGGAGAGTTCATGCTTAGCAAAACCCATCAATACTATTTTCAGGTACAGGCACAGCTTTCCGTCTGCAACAAGCCGTACTCTGATTTTGTGTGTTGGACTACATGCAGTATTCATATCGAGCGCATACATGCTGATTCAGAATTCATGGAGTCAATTCGACCCAAGCTAACTCGCTTCTTTACAGAGCAGGGTTCGACGTAAGGCCGGTCATTAATGACATTCATATTTTGATGACGATTGTCGGTAATTATGTAAATTTCAAAAAGCGTCATAATACGTCACGGTAAAAAGGGGCGGACATAGTGAATTCGGTGGAAATAGGATGATCTAACTAAAGTATCCATGATTACATGTACCACGGTTACCGGTCTCACCACGCGTTAACATATATCTACATTGCATGAAAGAGGTCTCCATTGTTCAAGTAAACAATGGGCTTATTATACAGTCTTACGCACAGCGCTTAGGGTGATTAGTACATATCGATACGTATGCATGTATAAACACATTCCCGTTGTTTTGCGCTCTGCAATGGACCCGGATGAGCCTGTTAGTACAAGCACGTGTCGCCTAATCTATGACCATCCTCTATGTTTTTTATCCTTATGGGTTTGTGTGGGCTGTGGTTGATGACGCGTTGGTATCATAACATGATATGTTAGCTGCATCAACATGCTATGACAGTCATACCACGTAAATGAATGTCATTAATGACCGGCCTTACGTCGAACCCTGCAGAGTATATTTTCCCAGAATTATTAACAAACAAATTGAAGTTAACAGGCACACCATATGACCCTCGCTCACAGGATGCTGATGACAGTGATGGTGATGAAGGCATTTTTTGCATTTGCTGTGAGACTGTTTATGGAGACATGGTTGCATGTGATGGTCCAGATTGCCCATATCAGTGGTTTCATTTTCAGTGTGTTGGGCTCAGTAAAGAACCTCCTGGTGAATGGTATTGTGGTGATTGCAAGCATACTAATTGATATAACTCCATTTGCAATTATAGTATGAGTTTCATGAACAAGTCAAATTTATTTTGATGTAACCGCAATGACATGCTAACTTATTAAACAATTGTTTTGGAAAGATTAGTTAAAGCAGCAGTTACCAAGAGTATTTTGTCAATGGTAGTAACACCTACACATGCATCAGATGGTCTCTTTATCAAAGTTATTGGTAGCATATGTTGAAGAATCTTGTACTTCTTTCGTAATTGCCCAATTATACGCTCCACATGGATCCGAACATGTGCCAGTCTCCTAGATGTCTCAACTTCGGCTCTTGAAAGTTGACTCTTTCCCTTTGTGAAAGCAGGGATTTCTAGTTTTGCTCCACATACTGCCAGATCGTCATGAATATTAAATCCATGGTCTGCAAGAACCACATCACCAAACTCAATGTTGTCCAGAAACCCACATCTCTGTGTGATCACCTTGTCGGACACACGCCCAGTCCATGCTTTTGAAATGAAGGTGATAACTCCTGTAGGTGCAATAGCAATAAATACCTTTAGTGTGTTATGTTTCTTATAGTTTGAATAAGTAGCAGCTCTTGCACCAAATGATAGAGGTCGCTCAGTAAATATCTCAAAGCAGTCAATAATACATTTAACATTTTTGAAATTCTTCTGAAATGCTTCTGGCATATTGTTTCTCAGTGTATCCGTGTCTGGCCATGTAACAAGTGGCTGAAGATTTTGATACATTGTATCAAGCCATGAATGGAATATGCGTGATACAGTGGACCTGCTGTCCAATTGAAATCTACTCGCAAGATCATCCATTGGTGTATGTAAGCGGAGATAGACCAATGAAGCAAAAAAGTAGTCAATGTCTGGGATACCATTGTGATAAGGCTTTAGAAGATTGTACAATGTTAGAAAAAGGTCATATGTTGGTAAACCAGTATAGAAACATGTTTTATTGTCATCATTAAGAATGGTATTTGCTCCGAATGTTAACCCTTGAAGGGCAGAAATGGACTTGCTAAGAGATACTAAGAGGTGCTGGTTCTGGACAATGAGTGATGAATGAGTGATAGATGCCTGAGTGATACTAATGCTTAGCTGAGTATTCTGTGCATGTAACTCATTGGTCTGTGTTTTTAAGTGCTTATTCTGGAAATCCAAGTATGAATTTTGTACCTTCAGCTCTCTTATCTGTTCCAATAACTCCCTGTTCAGCATTTCTAAACCTTCACATTTTTCTTCAAGCTGAGATATAGCACTCATGGTAACACCTCTTCTGCTCTCACCAGTATTCTCGTCAGTCACATGTACCACTTGTCTGCTCTCATTACTGTCCTCAGAAGTGTCCTCTCTTCTGCTTTCATCACTACTCTCTGCCACAATCTCTCTAACCTCTCTTCTGCTCTCATCACTATTCTCGACAGCTACACGTACCACTTGTCTGGTCTCATTACTGTTTTCAGAAGTAGCCTCCTCACTAATCCCAGTACCACCTTCCTGTTCAATCCTGGCCTGTTTAGTTACGAGAAGTGCTTCTGCGTTTTCAGAATGTTTCCTACGGCGATTAGCAAGTCTTGAATGCCGATCCAAATTGCTTGAAGCAGTAGACATTTGCCCACGAAAGAGACAAATGGAAGGGGCATAGTCGGTTTGAAACAAATTGTGCCATTGCTTAATATAATCTTACCAGTAACAAAGTGGTCGCTACAAACGCGACTATATTCCGATGGAGACCAATTTTTTCGGTTTAGAGCCGCAACCCATATATGTCTTCTGTCCTTTTCGGCCGGAAAACGATAGAATTTCTTTTTTCCCCCCTTGCTGTAGCGATTCTTGCAATCTACTACAGCACACGCATGTGGCATGGTTCAAACTTCCAGCAGAGCGCACTAACAACCCTAAAAATTTGCCCACCAAAATGGCGTCTAATGATATTCATAATAAACCTGGGTAACGGTAACTATATTCATACGATAATGGTTTCGCGCCGCAACTGGTCTATACAACAATAATACGTTGCAATGAATAATTGGATCCTAGTGACGCGCTATGACGCAAAACTTTGTATGCCTATATCTTTAAAAGTAAACAAGTTTAAGGCATAAGCCAATCAGGTAGAGTACATCCATTTAAGAAAATAAATTTAAAAAAACGAATAAAGCCAGTTCAGCCTCCCTTTATAAATTAATCAACAAATCTGAGTATGAGTGACATCTGAAGCTTCATCAGCACACACAGAAATATATTTAGCCGCTTGTACTTCATGAAGAATTTTTTCTAGTATCCATTTGTAGCAGTAATTAGGTCATTTTGAATTGTAGCTAGGTGACTGATATTTTGAATTATTTGGTGCAGACGAAAGGTTCTCTTTCAGAACCAAATCACCAGCCTCAACTAATAGCCTCAATAAGAAATTTCCAGGAATACCTTCAGAGGTAACTGCTTTGCATGCTCTCATCATTCTTGAATGACATGATCTCATGATGGCCTCTTAGTGGCCTACCACAAAAGAATATAACTATAACTTTGAGAATTAATACCTTTTAGAAACTCACGATTTTTTCTAACGTTAGCGGTCACTTGATTTTCAAGTTGGTTTTGTACTGACAACTGCAGTGACCTGTCTGTAACATTGCAAACTGACAAGTGTCACTCATAGAGGTATTATGTGACAGCTGCAAACCATGTTCCGCTGTTAGTATCTGCTTGGCTGCTTTATGGGGCTGGAATTTAGCCAATCAATCGATCGATCATCTGATTACATCGTGGCTTTATTTCCCCTGATGGGAGTACACACAAATGGCACCATGCTGCTAATCTCTGGACAGCACCATCCTGCTGCTGCTCTCAGAATGAGTACATGCATGTACTTGCTGACGCGATCGAAGGAACTCTCTTGCTTGAAGTTGAGAACCCGTGCGTGGTTAACGACGTCTGATTATTTGTTCTTTTTGGCATCTTTTTAACGACGGATCACGACCTCGAGAACGAACGGCAATGGTTATGCCACTGTGCTATTAAAGATACAGCTGCACGCCAAACGGCTGGACTGTCACGGCTAAATTTGTCCTATCCTGAAATGGTTCAAGGACCGTTTTAGGCAGCCCGATTTGGTTCGGCGGACTAAAATAGGCTCTGCTTAATTTGGTCCTAGGACCAAATTAAAACAGGCTGCCGAATTTGGTTCTACGCTGCTCTTTTTGGTCCTATACAGGCGTAAAAAAGAAAAGTAGCCTGATTTGGTCCTAGGACCGAAATAGACTGCCTCTAAGTTGTCCCGCTATATTGACGTATAAAATACTTGCCGGACGGCTCGAGAGGAGGGGGTTCTTTTACGTACTAAGCTGCGTGTGCATATATGTACCCCACCCATAGGCATAGCGTGCCATATGCAGGTACCGTTCAATCTTGTAATTAACACGCATACAATAGTTCAAGGAATAATAATCCAAACACATCATACATGACTATAGAGAATCCAGTTATCGAGTGCAAATAGGACAGAGCCACCTTGTTTTCTTCTGTTGCCTTGTATCATGTGATAGAGTGCTAATGCACACCTCAGCATGGAAGCGTTCTTTGCAGCTGCTGCAGCGAATCATCGTAATGTCTGATAGTTGTGGCATTCTACAAGTACAAAACTCTGCTTGAAATGAATTTTTGTTGCTTGAAGACGATAGGATTTGAATGGAAACATTGAAAATATTTTATTTTCTAGACAAGACATAAGGTGGCAGAGAAGATTGGCTTCAGTTGGTCGAATGCATAATTTCCCGGCTGCTCATTATAGCACAGAGCTGTTGCATATGCTAAAGAGAAAGACCACAATCATCACTGCCATGTTGCTTATGTACAGTCACAAACTCCAATATTTGGCATATCAGTGTTTAGGAGACAAGAACATTCAAAGAACATGATGAATTAAGACTACCATAGATCCACATAATACGTGGCTTCTTTGTTCCGACATTACTAATAATCAGCCAATGGCCAGAAGAATCATGTAAAACCGTTCCTTTTCAATATAAAAGTTCATTACAAGTCCATAACCTACATCTTGAAATCCTGAGCCTTTAAAAGAAGGAGAGAGCTGCTTTGCTAGAATGAACTGACCACTGTTTATAACTGGGGCTGAGAGCCATCCACCTGCAGTAATCTTGTTAGAGTTGAGCAGCTGTAATTCTTCAATCCACCAACTATCCTCGCAGAGGTTAGGACATGTACAGTGGTCCATACCAATCACGGCTTTTCTTTCATGATGGACTTTGTTATCACCATTGTTAATAAGTGAATCCTGCATATGCTTAAAAAGAACTCTTGTTATTTCGTTCTTTAGACCATATGGTGAGCAATGCAACAATGAAAACATTATAATTTATGTCAAAAACATCAATATCAATTTACCTTGAGCAAAATCATGTACATTCGGTGGTTCAATTTCTCTTGATGGGGAGTAATGCACGTCGTTACTCTTTCCTGTTCCAAAAAATTATTGCACAGGACACAATTAATAATTCATTAAAAAATATATACATCTAGCTAACTGAACCTGGCTCAGACTAGATTGATTGCCAGAGCATTTCACGATCGGGTGTGTAACCTTTTTCATAATGGAAATCGATTAATTCGACTATGAAAACAAAGTCCAATCGATTTTACAGGTTTATAGCAACTTGCAAATCGGTTATTAGAAACAATACGATTACCTAGGTTTTCCAGGTTTGTATTTTTTTTTAAATAAAGGCACGATAAATCACAGTTTCTCAAGACTAGCTACTAATACAAGTATAGCCATTTTTATTGCTTATCAGTTACTTATGCCAACTTTAAATCATTAAAACAACAAAGATAATATCCACAGGGACTAGGAACGATGTCCATGCCAATATTACGCCAAACCCATGATTCAATGGCGGTAGATTGTGACCCAAGCATTTTTTTCACCGAAAAATATGTGGCTATTTCTTTCACCGCTACTTGGCATAGTACTCAGTACTAAGTATGGGACAGGTAAGATTTTAGTTTACCGAGATAAAAACGATATAGCATACTGAGTGCATAGTATGTCCACCGAGTATTTGGACACCTGCCACCTGTGCAAAAGAATACGTAGCGCGTTTGATTAATTCATATTAGTATGGATTAATGAACATATACAATACTGCAGAGAAAGTATTTAAATTGCCGTGCCCACTGCGCGTATTTTGAGGGAGGGCACTGATGGTTACCTTCAGCCGGGTCCCCAGACTTGCGACAAAGTGTTGATTACATCACAATGTTTCTTCTTACCGGTTAATTAACCCGTTAGTGCAGATGGGTAAGATAATTGATTAAGGAAACGAATATCGACTAATCGCGACTAAGAAAGACAGAATCGGTTATTTCGACTAAACGAAATTCTGCTATCGTAATCTGCAATTCTACTCATAGTCGACGGAATAGGTAATCGCGAATAACCGACTAACCCTACAAAACCTGAAAATCGGTTACACACCCTATTTCACGATCACCTTTACATTAGTAGGTAGTTACTGTTTTATCTCATACATATTATTATTATTCTATTATTATAGTGTAGTTTAAACATCATGTATGCTTCGTGTATTCTCTTGTACATACTTTTAGCCTAGTTATAATAATCTATTTGTGTATTGTCTCGTATGTTTTAAGTATTAAAAATAGAAAATAATAATAATGATATGCAAAAACAACTAAGTTTAACTATTCATTACCTTGAAGACCATCAGGCGCATTTATGGGCTCCGTTTCTTTAAGTATGTGTTTGGGGGGGAGGGAAGTAATTATCATTTCTATTGCCTCCACAAAATTTTGTGCTGAACGACTAAGCAGCCATCTATGTTCCGCAACAATGTTGTTGAGTGTATTAAAAGCTTTGAGGTTGCACCTTCCATTTTATTCACCCGATTCAGAAACAGAGATAAAGTAACACTACAAAGTTCATTGTGAAAATTGCAACAGTTGTGCAAATGCTAACCTCTGGGAACAGGACTTTACAAACAGATGAAAAACCATATCCACCGAGTTCATATGCATTAGGGATAGTACCCATATAACAAAATAGATGGCTTTGCTTTTCAAAAAACATTATTATAACAATTTTCAAAATATGTATAGGGAATAAAAAGGAATAAATGCACATTTATTATTATATACACTAAAATAAGTCCTTTAACAGTCATGTTAACCTAGATAGGATAGCTCTACAGTTCGCCCTTACTAATGTCAACCCTAGGCGGCTGTACAGGCTAAAAATGGTCTTGGACTTCAGTTCATTATTCCTGATAGAGAGACGACCTGCAAGCTTTGAAAATGCTGCCACTGCTTCAGCCCCCCAACACCCGTAGGTCTCAACAACAAGTGGGATACAAGCCCACCCCAATTCATCACACTTTTTGTCGCTGCTGTTGTGTTTCCTGTTCTCAGCCAACAGGGCTGCCGAACCAGCCGTCACGCTCGCTTCTAGCAGAATACTTGATTGTAGCGTAGACGTGACGGACAAGTCAAAGGCAGCCGGCTTGCCAAGGTCCCAGTTAGGAACAAGAACATCTGCTGGGCGGGATTGAGAATCGGATCCCGCCCCACAACCCATTTCCAGACGTGGACCCAAGCAAGCACGTTGGCAGAAGTCATAAAACACATCCCTGAGCTTATTGTGTCGCGAAACCACATCCCCTCCATGTTTGCAGGACAGTGAGGGCAACTCTGGCCTTGGACCACTGGAATACCCAACAACCACTTATGAGCTACTTGAAACTCAGCAGGCTCCAAGTGGAGGTTGAGTCGTGGGGAGGGAGTGACTGACAGCCAAGCAGAGGCATGAGGTGAAGAAATGGACAAAAGACGAGCCCTGTCAGTCACAGATGCATTGTGAAAAAGATTATTGAATTGTTGGTCTCCTATCTTCTATCTCAGAAGACAGAACCTTCTGTGAAAGAGGAGAATCACCTACAGACTCAGGGGTGAGAGAATCTTGGGGGTCCACTAGACTGTTGTAAAGGTGCAATGACGAGGATATATACCTACATGATGATGGAGAAAGGCCTGAGGACAAAAATGATGCAATGTAAGCTGAAGGAGAGTGGAAACTTAAGCTCCAAAGCCCTAAACCCCCTCTTTTCAAGCTAAGTTGTGCCTGTTGCCAGGTGGCAGCAGAAGCATCCACTGCAGTGCATTCCGAAAAGCACTGCTGCACGCCATCATCAAACAAGGCAAAGGCCTCCTTAACTAGGAGAGGTGGAGTGTTCCTAGCTAAGTGAACTAGTCTGCAATAGCTCCCACATTGCCTGAGAAGAAGTAGGGCCACCTGGGGGTCGATAGAACCCACAGCTTCTAACTCCTTTAGCAACTTGGAAGCCTCCGACTGTTTCTGCGCTACAAATTTTGCGCAGAACACTAAATCCCCTATGGGAGCCCCCAGGATCTCAAAGTGTGGCACATTCGATCGCCTCATCTCCTCTGGGAAAGAACTTAGATCCCTCAAACTGAACAACTCACATTTGGCGATGTGGATATTGAGGCCGAGTGGTGGTCCGCGTTCTTGGATAATGGCGAGAACACGAGCAATGGCTGCAACGGGCCCTGCGACAACACCATCATCAATATAGCAGTGGTGAAACAATAGCGATTCACAGTCAACATCCTCCACAATTGCTGATATAATCTGTTGCAATACAAGACAAAAAAGAAGGGGACCTAGGGGATCGCCTTGTTGTACACCTGTTTCTGAAGAAATAGAACCCAAAGAGTGCCACAAAGCAGGATGTTGCCCACAGCACCATTGAGACCATGGGAGCAGCTCTGGGATGTGAAGGGCACAAGCATTAAGGACGGCCTGCCTTGATACCCGATTAAATGCATTGAGCAAATCGATCTTCAATACTGCAAAATCAACCTCCTGCCAATATTCGTCCATACAGCTTCTGAGGCCATGAATAATCTTTTCTGCACCCCCTTGACAAGCTACCCCAAGTTGAAAAGGAGCGAGGAAGTCATGGGCCTTTGCCTTAGTCATGGAGCATTAGGCATTTCCCAACCAGACGCCGAATAGCCTCTCCAACTGCAATAGGCCGGATGTCGGGGGGGCAGTTGGGTTTGTTCTTCTCCAGCGCCACCAGGTTACCCCCTGCAAGGAACCTAGCCACTTGTACAGGAGCCTTGCCAGAGATAAGCAAATTAACCACCTCCCTAAGTACAGCACAGATCGGGAACTGAAGGGGAACCTCTGCTGCTTCTATCAGATGCTGTATGCGGAGACCTGAGGGGCCACACGCTGTATCCTTTGGAAAGGAGTGCAATACAGCCATGATATTGAAGTCTGGTGGAAGGTAAGGGGCAGCTAAGAGAGGTGCTGTGGTAGGAGTGGGAGGGGTTCCTTTGGGATGCTTTGAGACCAATAGATTCCATGTGGTGTTGTTGTTGGGGGCCAGGCCCGAAGAAGTTAGAGTCTGACAGGCCTTAGATAAGAGTCCCTCCCTAGCAAGAGAAACTGCTGTCTGGACACTTGAAGATTTGTGATTGGAGGTAGGATGCATGGGACCAGGGGAATGATTGGATGCTCTATTCCATAGTGCACTAAACTCACCTTTGGACCATTGGGCGCATAGACGGCTGATAGACACCGGCTTGTGATGTCTGCCTGCACGCTTTGGAGCAAGAAGAACACATTTAGGCAGCATTAACAGCTTCAGCCAAGCATCCTCAGAGTTATCATGCACAGCAGACCTCAAGGCAGACGACAAAACAAGAGCAAATGCAAGTCTGTCCTTCAAAGGGATGTGCCGAACTGTACGGCCTGGTAGTTTACACACAGATTCAAATGTGGGTAGGGGGAAAAGAGAAGGATCGGCTACTTGGACACTGAGAGGGGACAGACTAGGAGGTGCAGCAGTGGCATGTGTGCATTTGCGAAGATGAGAAGAATGGCGTGAATTAGCCACCAGCTGCTGACAATTGGGACAAACAAAAAGATCCTGTTCTTGAAGCCAAGAGCCAGGTACTGCACCAGAGAAGAAACCTTGAGCATGTAAGGTCATATGTTGACGCCACATGGTGGGAGCAATGAGTTGTTGGCAGCCTTGGACTGGACAGGATTTCTTATGGGGGTGTTGGCTAGAGGACGGGACTTCACTCTGCTCCTGTGGTACATCACATACATGTGACTGTGTTGGCAGTGGATCATTAGCTGTGAATTCTAAAATAGAAGAGTCCGGACTGGAATGGCCATTGCTAAGGCATGGTAGTGGAGCAAACGATGATGGAAAAGGTGTGTGTGGAGTCATTGCAAAGTTAGAGGGGGTGTTGAGAGAGAGTGGCCTAGTGACATTGTAATCCTGTTCTTCTGTGAGAAACGGTGGACTCAGAGGCGAGGGTATCCAAGACATAGATGGCTGTAAATCTTGTCCCTGATTGTTGGAAAGAGAATTCAAGCTATTGGGTTGGAGAATAGTCTCTAATTGTGATGTAGATGCAGGTAGGATGACAGTGCTTGAGAAAACAACGTTAGCACATTTCCCACTTCTCCCCGGGTAACAGTTCACACACGGGTGCCCCTCTCGACAGCACTTACAAGATGTGCAACGGGCACCTGAGGTGTAGCACTTGCAACAAGTTGGAGATTGTGACCCACACTGGGAGGAAGGAGCCAAGGATTAGGGTGAAGTGGGAGCCTGAAGGAAAGGAAGGACCCTGTGCAGGTGATTTGGGCTCTGGGATTAATGCTGATACATGTAGTTGGTTTTGACTATCAAAAGGATGGGCAACTAAAGAACCGGGTGAAGGAGTAATGAACGATGAAGGTGTAGAACTAGGTGGCAGCTGCGGAAGTGGTTGAGACAGAGGCAGCTGCTGGGAATCGGGGAATGAGGACGTATGCTGGGGAAGTGGTTGTGAGTTGGAAAAATCATTTGTGGACCTGTTGCTTGAAGCAGTGATAGAGGTAGTAAAGTTATGACAACAACCGTGCTTTGACGGTAGGCAATCGTTACACGCGCGACCCGCTTTAGCGCACGCACAAGACTTACATCTGGCATTGACGCCGTTGCAGCGGCAACACTTCCGACGGCGACTCGGTATACTCTGCGGACTTCGATTCATGACGCGCGCCTATGAATTCTGAACACTACATGATCCTAAGACCACAAACCACCTGCAAACCACCGCCATTAATTATTCATTATAACAATGTAAATAAATATAATATTATCATTCAATTGACAGGAAGTATATAACTAACCAAATGATCCAGTAATGTCTTGATTGGCCCGTAATCATTTCCATAACAAAGGAAGGGCACGTTTCTCTCTTATATTTCCATACCAGTGTATTCTGTGCAACTCAGAACTTGTGACCCCCTGGATGATGGCTGTGCTCTGACTGTGGAGGTAAGATGGATGATGTTAAAATCAATCCATGAGTATCCATTTTCTTCAGATAGTGTGTGCAAGCACCCACACATTACTCTTCACAATTTTAGTCACTAATAAACTACATGCTATAAAGTATTTTATTCTCCAGGCATATGTGTGTAGTAGCACTACATCCATATCTGTGCAGATGAGCACAAGTAAACACTACCTTTAACTTATCTATTTCTTTCTTGAAATAAAGCATCAGGGTTATATCTTCAGGACTACACATAAAATAATGAAGGTGTGAACAATGATGGTAAAAATTAACATGGAAACTGTGTAACCAAACCTTGCATAGAAATCATCTTGCTCTTGTGGGACAGGACCTGTATAAAACACGAAATGTTATCAACAATGACCCTATCACTTAATATAACTTATTCATGCAGTTTACCTAAACAGGACTGTAGTGGAAAGACTGAAGAAGTGGACTGTAGTTGAGAAGCTGGTGGATTCAACTGTACTCCACCAGCCTCACCACTGCAGTCCACATTGTTAGCCTATCCATTACAGCCCACTCCTTCAGCCTCACCACTACAGTCCATTCCACCAGCCTCATCATTACAGTCCAGTCCACCAGCCTCACCATTACAGTCCAGTCCACTACACCATTACAGTCCAGTCCACCAGCCTCACCACTACAGTCCAGTCCACCAGCCACACCAATACACTCCAGTCCACCAGCCTCATCATTACAGTCCAGTCTACCAGCCTTTCCATTACAGTCCAGTCCACCAGCCTCACCACTACAGTCCAGTCCACCAGCCACACCACTACAGTCCAGTCCACCAGCCTCATCATTACAGTCCAGTCTACCAGCCTCATCATTACAGTCCAGTCCACTAGCCTCACCACTACAGTCCAGTCCACCAGCCTCATCATTACAGTCCAGTCCACTAGCCTCTCCATTACAGTCCAGTCCACCAGCCTCATCCTTACAGTCCAGTCCACCAGCCTCACCACTACAGTCGAGTCCACAACATTCGAGTCCACCAGCCTCTACTTTTTCAGCTGCACCAAGTGATGGTGGAGTGGACTGCCTTTTAAATCAGCACCATTCACACGTGCAATGCAGTTTGATGGATTATCAGTAGATTTTAATTAAAAAATCATTTGCTATTCATTGCTGTTATAAATGGCCCAACCCACTTAGGGTCCAATTTACCACCTTTCCTTTAAATCTTTTCTTTAGCACCTCATTACCTATGGGAAATACATTAGCCCTGGCATGTTTCGCATTGTACTGCTACTTTGTTTTTTCTAAAGACAAATAAAAACATTAATTTCAAATGTACTAAGTATAAGAGAAGCAATTATATACCTGTGCAACAAGGATAATTCCTGTCTTTCACTGTACAACACTGACATGTGCCCAGGTACATTTTCCACAGACATACTATTGAACAAGGAGCTTTACATGTGTAGTTAAAAATGAAATCAGTTTTAGCTTACTTGAACAGGTCAGGTGAATCAGCTTTCAAATCCACATCAATAGGTAAAGTAGCTTGTGCCCAAACATTACTTCAAATGGTGTGTAGTGAGTGGACTCATGACAGGACGTGTTGTAAGCAAACACTGATGAATCTGTAAATTCATCGAAAGTTCTTTCTGTCCTTTTAGCGCTTTGACAAGCATCCTCTGTAATGTTTGTGTCAAGGCCATTTGACAGCATATATAGGCAATAATTATAAAAATTAAAAAGTTGATGCATGTGCACCTGTGGATGGTAGGGTGTGATTAAGGATTTTTTTCACCCCCAACAGTTTCATCATTTCAGCATTTAACTTATTCTTGAATTCAGAACCATTATCAGTAGTCATGACTCGAGGCAATCCCATTCGCATGAAAATCTATTGTAATATATTACAATTTCAATTATGTAGAAATACGAAATCATAAATTATATAACCTTGTACAGTGCATTGGCTACTTGATGGGCCTCTTTGCTAGGAACAGCTTCAACCCGCTTAGAGAAATAATCACTCAAAGTATAAGGATGTATCTAATAAAAAGGATGGTACCATCAATCAGAATAGCAGACACCTATCAATCCTTGCATGCTTTAACTAATTAAGTTACAGTTTACATACCTGTTTCCTGTTAATAAAATTGGTGATATTGGTCCAGCGAAGTCTACATATGGAGAACTTGTCCATACATAGGCGGACATTTAGCTCATTTTTTAAAATTGATTTTTAAACACATGTACTAAGTACGATAAATCAGTATGATTGTGAATCTGTAATTTATAGATTTATATCATGAGCCATTCTTGTACAAAAATCAAGACAAAAAATTAATTTCTACCGCACTAATTTATTCGTGAAGTAGACATGTTACGTAACATTTATTAACAAATATGTCATTTATCAATAAAGTTTTTAACTAATGGCCTAGCTCACGAGACGCATACAAAGCCGATGACGTATTACTAATACTAAGTAAGTAAAAGTACAGATTGAACACGCACCACAGATGACCGAAAGCCATAGGGATGATGTCGGCTTAGTCCTAAGTGGCCGGTCCGCAATTACTAGTAGTTCACGACAGGAGACCGAGTCCCAACATGTCAATCATATATGCTCCGCCATGCATATTTACCCATTCTTTCAATATTGGTGCAGCGTCCGTTGTGCACGTCACGCCACCAGCACTTTTTATGCCACCTTTCTATGCGGCAATTCATTATTGCCATGAAGCCTCGAAAAGCGATACTTCCTATGATATATGCTATTACATTTATAGTTTCTCTTAGCCCCTTTCGTAGTCAATCATCGACTCAATGTGATATGGGAGATGTAAACGATGGGCGGACCGGCAGCGTGGGCGTTTCTCTAGAGCCGAACACATTGGCAAGCTAGAACCCGTATCGTAAACGTTTATTTCATGTCAAGATATCGAACTTCTTATAGGTTAATACATTTACCGTAGTGATCAGGTCGACGGGTCATGATGCCCTTCCCCATCACTGAGTTACGTTTACAAATTGACAATAAAGACCCTGCTGCTCTTCTTCCTCATCGGATGGCTATCACAGTTACAGATAACAAGCAAGTCTAGTGTCATATGATGAGCACCAAACAAAACAACAAAAGATAAGTGCCTAAGTAGCATCATAGATACTTGATGGTAGCACATCTCCATGGAAACAGTTGCAAACAGACATTTAAACAAATTCGCAGCTCCTGATATTGAAACCTAGAAGAAAAAAGTGACGGTTATGCATCACTTGCTTATGCTTGCCCAACAGGCCCCTGTCATTACCCCCCCCCCCCCCCTACACACACACATTCTGCACATTACAGTTTACAAATAGAAAGGAGTACAGTGTAGGTGGTACGTAGGTGAAGAGGAAAGACACATGAACACTTAACCTTCAGTACTCACGATAAGTGTAAGTAGATACCATGCAGCCCCGGATCAAGCATAGCCTTGGGGGTGGGGGCCAGCTGCCCCCCCCCCCCCCCCCCCCCCCAGTCACACACGCTTCCTACCTGCAAGTAGATTACATGTTGTGTCATACGTAAAAAAAAGTCCGAATACTTGCTGAAAAATGTCAACAAAGCAGTGGAGCACAACAGGGCATGTACAAATGTACCCCTTCGACTGCATCCCCTCCTCCCCCCAGTTTTGTGCGCCCTCTGGTAAAACCAAATTCATGTAGGTCCAGGGTAGTCCTACATGTACATAAGTTTTTTTTTTTTTTTCTTTTTTTAATAATAATAATAATAATAAGATCAAGTAATTACATTGCAAGGATACATGATGTGTACTAATGTGTACTAAAGGGGGCAGTCAGGCAGTAAACTAAAGAATAGATGAGACCTGTACAACCTTTGTAATCAGGTCGACAGGGGAGTGGTTAAAGGCATGGCCTATAGTTGATCGAGCTCCTCTGATGCACATGATGGAGGAGCGTAGAAGGGAGAAGGAGAGATGGCATCGAATCCAGGCCATGGTTGAACTATAAGAGTGACCCCACTTTGCTGAGAGCTGGGCAGCAATGCGTTTGTAAACCACTGTGGCCTCCCTTCCTAAGCCTCCAGTGGCAGAGAAGATGAGTGGGGTGAAGGAGGTATGCTCAACTTCGAGGATCCGACGCTCATAGGCTCGTTTCTTTGAGGCCTCATGGGTACGGTAGCAGGCAGATAAGTACATGCCAGTAGTTAGATAGATGTACACATGTACATGTAGGTCTTGTAGATATGGTAGTCTTAGGTAGGTACATATAAGTCCAGGATAGGTACATGTACAGAGTATGTTTATTTTATGTCTAACATCAGATAAGGTTGTGGGTTCCTTTCATGTTTAATTATATTCACAGCATAGAAGGGCAGATCTTACATGTACATGTACATGTAGTTTGAAGGGAATACATGTAGACAAAAGACACAAGTCGACCATTTTCAGAACTCAGGTAGGTACATGTAAGTCTATGTAGGTCCATGTAGGGTAGGCCTGTGTAGGTCCATGTAGAGGTTCATGTTCATGTAGGGGTTCATGCAGGGTAGGTCCATGTAGGGTTCATGCAGAGTAGGCCTGTGTAGGTCCATGTAAGGGTTCATGCAGAGTAGGCCTATGTAGGTCCATGTAGGAGGTAGGTCTACATGTAGCTTCAGGGCAGGCAAGGTAGCAGCACTACATGGGCCTCTAACCATCAGATATAAGGTTATGGGTTCCCCTTTCAAGTTTATCATATTCACAGCACAAACCATGGGCAGATCTTAGGATTAAGAGTAGGTACATGTATGACAAAAGCCTTCAGTATTCTGGTACATGTACATGTAGGAACATGTATGGGCTGGTTTTTTAAGTATGATGTATAGGCTGATGTATGGGGTAAGGTGTATAGGCTGGTGTAGGCTGGTGTATGGGGTCTAGGCTGGTGTATGGTGTATAGGCTGGTGTATGGTGTATAGGCTGGTGTATGGGGTCTAGGCTGGTGTATGGTGTATAGGCTGGTGTGTGGTATATAGGCTGGTGTATGGTATATAGGCTGGTGAATGGTGTATAGGCTGGTGTATGGTGTATAGGCTGGTGTATGGTGTATAGGTGTATGGTGTATAGGCTGGTGTGTGGTATATAGGCTGGTGTATGGTATATAGGCTGGTGTATGGTATATAGGCTGGTGTGTGGTATATAGGCTGGTGTATGGTATATAGGCTGGTGTATGGTGTATAGGCTGGTGTATGGTGTATAGGTGTATGGTGTATAGGCTGGTGTATGGTATATAGGCTGGTGTATGGTATATAGGCTGGTGTATGGTATATAGGCTGGTGTGTGGTATATAGGCTGGTGTATGGTATATAGGCTGGTGTATGGTGTATAGGCTGGTGTATGGTGTATAGGTGTATGGTGTATAGGCTGGTGTATGGTGTATAGGCTGGTGTATGGTGTATAGGCTGGTGTATGGTGTATAGGTGTATGGTGTATAGGCTGGTGTATGGCATATAGGCTGGTGTATGGCATATAGGCTGGTGTATGGCATATAGGCTGGTGTATGGCATATAGGCTGGTGAATGGCATATAGGCTGGTGAATGGCATATAGGCTGGTGTAGTGTATGGGAACACACCAGCACACACCACACACACCAGCACACACCTACCTCCAAAGCCGCAGTAGCCTGCCTCCTTGTAGTCTTTGCAGATGTCAGGTGGATATAGTCCCAACGAACAGTACAGGGGACCTTTCCTAGGGGAGGAGAAAATGGCACCTACATGTAGAATGCTGTCTGCACATTATCCCGCAATGGATCCCCTACGAAAAAATCTTGGCATGACATGTTCCAAATTCATGCGTGATATGTTTTTGCAAGTGTTCCAGTTCTTCTAGAGCACTGTTGAACATGCATATGTCATTAAATTGCAGGCATATCACTCTTCTAACTTGTACAGGATGAAGAGTTTCTAAAAAGCGATTCCCCGACGAGGCATACCCGCTAATATGCTAAGGGGCGTGCCGCTTTATAACTTCTCGGGGGAATACGTTTTAGAAACTTGTCAACCTGTACAAGTTAGAAGAGTGATATGCCTGCAATTTAATGACATACATATAAGCATGTTCAACAGTGCTCTAGAAAAACTGGAACACATGCGACAACATTTAATGGGCTACTCCGGGGCGGCCCGGGCAGGATATAGGACCAGCTCCTGAAAACCACCCCCTTAACTACACCCCCATGTGACTGCACGCACCTAGCAATGGTTTGGCAAGTGCTGGGCTCGATTCCCCAACTCCCATGTCAAGCAACCCGGAACTGGGACCTGTGGTGGGTCGCAAACCGCACCCCAACCTGACTTGGTAGGTGCCCAGCATGGGATATGGCTTGGTGGAGCCAGGGTAAGACCCTGGAGTGCCCAGAGGGGGTGGCCTTTCTAGGGACAGCCCCGACCCCAAGCCTGTTGGCATTGATAAGGCATGAATTTGTAGGGGCCACCCATTGGTTTGCCTCCCCGCAGCAGCTAGCCATACCCTGTCAGGGAACATGCACAAATGCTGACGGGGGTTATGAGATTACACTAGCCTAATGGGAACACCTTGAAGAATATCCTGTTGCCAAGGTAAGCACACGGAGCTTGTTGTGTAAATGGTCCCCTAGTGAGACTCAACCTGCCTATCAATGGCCAAGGTATAGGTGTTTCACTCAAGAGGACTGTAGATAAGAGTGCTGTCGCATGCAGACATAGTGGAGCTGAAGACTCCCAACCACCTGGGCCGATGGTGAGCAGAAAGCTTCAGGCCAAATCCAATGCTCCCAGCGACGAGAAAAACCGCAGCAGCTGAATTAACTTGTGATGGGAGTAGTATTCAGTTCTAGGGCCTTGGACCATCTACGATCAGCACCCATACACACACCAGACCAGCTAAATACCTTGAGTCCATACCTCCTTAAACGCAGACCTCTAACACTTTTCCAGGGCACGGAGGGAGGCAGCAAGTAACATGCACTCAAACGCCACGTTTTACTCCAGCAGCATTTGGCATGGGGACCAAAGATAGAGGTGGAGGACTAACCCACAACCAGGCCATCCACAACGTACACAAGGTGAACCTTCCTGCCTCACAGGAAAAAATTTCTCATTCCCAACCATGGTTTTATCTTGGGTTTTGATCAATTCCCATTCCCAACCATGGTTTTCACTCCGAATTCCGTCAATAATTTAAAAAAATCCCAGATGGGAAAATATTCCCGGATGGGAATGAAATTACCATCTACGGAATATGTTAATCTCAACCCGGTGTCATAGATTTCATTGACTCCCGTTTATGATGACTCCCGGTCATTCATCCCTAGGGATTAATGACTCCCGGTCATTGAACTCTAGCGATCAATGACTCCCCGAACATTATAACCTAGGTATAAATGACTCCTTTAGGTATAAATGACTCCCCAGCCCCTGGCCTGGGAGTCAATGATACCTAGGTATTAATAACTCCCATAAATAATTAATAGCGTATTCATTAAATGTTTTCAAATAAAGCATGATATAAAACTGGGGGCTTTATGCCAGGCATTTTGAACATGTGCTGCATCTCCAATTTACAGAGATGTCCTTTTTGTTTCTGATTTCCATACAACGGTAGTGATACCATCCCTGACACAGAGTGCACTGAACCATCCTTTTGTCATAATGATCAGGCATACGACAGATGCAATAAAGTTCCCTTGTTATGTTCTCTGGTTCGCAACAATGAATACAAACAGTTTTGACTGCTTGTGGTGAATACTGTGGAAAGCGTTCTAATGTGCCAGTATTGAGACATTTGAAGAGGTGTGGTCTCATATCATTTTGGATGAAAGATGCTTTCCTGGGATCATTGCCACTACATAATTCAGTTGCAAATGCAATGGAAAACACCCCACAGTCTTTACATCCATTCTGTTGCTGAACATCAAGAGTTCGGATGATGAGAACAGATTTAACTACAGGGATTTCATAAATCTGTGCAACTTGAAGAACTAATGTTTCACTCATAGAAGATGCCAGGCTGTCCATCAATAAAACCTCTCCACATTTAGCTCCTATGCTTGTAGTACATATCCAGTGACTAGCTCCTACATGAACATAAAAATTTAGCTGGGGTTAT
The DNA here is from genome assembly GCA_963681505.1 of Eunapius fragilis. Taxonomy (NCBI): domain Eukaryota; kingdom Metazoa; phylum Porifera; class Demospongiae; order Spongillida; family Spongillidae; genus Eunapius; species Eunapius fragilis. Next base: position 12,030,652 of record OY811971.1, read on the forward strand.
GTACGGGATAAGTATGGTCAATACATGGCTTACCAGTGTGATGGATTTGCACAACTGGATTTGGGGAGTGTTGAAACTGAAGCACCTTTCCCAAAACAGGGTTCTGGAGTCCATTGATATTTGGAGAGCTTTTTATCAATAGCATTTGGGCTGCATGGATAATTGCATCAGAAAGCTCGTTGCCATTCAACAGATCATGCTCATCAATTTTATAAAGTCTTAAATCCCTGATCCATACTTGACATTCTTTTTTTTCAGGTGTATGAGCATTTTCATCAACCACAATTAACTCACCTTCTGAGAATGTGGAAGAATTAGCTGATTGCAAATGAGATGATGATGAAGTTGCAGATTGACCCTGTTGTGGTGAAGATTTATCTGTAGCATGAAACTTTGTTAGTCGAGATACATTGACTGCATTCTTCAGAGTTTTTCCTGTCTTTGGATTGTATAAGCGATACACACCCTTTCCAAGATCTGCATGTACTAAGTATGGACCATTCCACCTTGGTTTCAATTTGTCTCCTTTTTTGGTTTCTCTAGCACTGTTTTTGAGCAAAACTTGAGTGCCATTACTTAGGATCTGTAAATCAAATATATATATATGTCAATATTGTGCAAATGAATATAGCAGTTACTTTAGAATTAGCATGCTTCTTGTCGTAGTACGCTTTATCTTTTGCTTGAGCAATCTTAATATTTGACATTGTCTTTGCATTTATCTTCTCTCTCACACATGCCATTGCCTTAGCTTGTGAAATGATATAGTCTGCATCCCAGATATCACTTTCAACTTCCGAATCATATGCAGCTGTGATAACTGGACATCTTTTTGCATTCATTTCAGCAGGTAACACAGCCTTACTATATAAAAAAGAATAATACTATACTTAAAAACAGTATGCAGTATCAAACCATACCGACAGTACATGACTTCAAATGGGGTCATCTTTGTAGCCTTTTGTGTAGCAGTTCTGTACCCAAAAAGTACACCTGATAAGTGATCATCCCAGTCATTTTGACTTTCATTAACCAATTTGATAAGTGCAGTCTGTAAAGTCTGATTAAAGCGCTCAGTTAACCCATTGCTTTGGGGATGATAAGCTGAAGTAACACAATGTTCAGTGCCTGTCAGTCTGAATAGCTCTTCCTGAACCTCATTTACAAATTCACGCCCTTGATCTGAAATAAGTACTTCACAGCAATCAAATCTGGATGTAAACATTGAATAGGTGAAAGCTATTCGCACATAACCCCACTAATTAGAAGAGTCTATGCTGCTTATTATACAAAGTGACATACAGCTACTTTTTACTAACCTGCAAAATTCTTCATACAAAAAGTTAGCCACCCCAATGGCAGTCTTATTGGGAAGTGGAGCGGCTTCTGGCCATTTGCTGAAATAGTCCAATAGCGTGACAATTAACTTGTTTCCCTTTGCAGTTAATGGTAATGGCCCAATGAGGTCAATTCCAACCTGCAGAATAGAGATACATGAGTGCATCATAAGTTATAATGTTTATTCATATCATGCATACCCAACTTACTTTATGCCAGACTTGCGCTCGCACAGGTACTGGATGCAACACAGCATTGCTCTTAATAAACTTTGGATTCATCTTCTGGCACTTTTCACAGACTTTTACAAATAATTTTATATCTTCATACATGTTGCGCCAATAAAAGCGTGCAGATATTTTTTCCAATGTTTTATGTTTACCTAGGTGAGAACCTGTACAAATATTTAAACAATGCATTCAAGATCTTATTCCTTTATGAATCAAACAAATTAATGTACTTCAATCATAATGAGATCTTATTCTATTAAACAACACAATCTTCTATATACATGTACAGAAAAGAACAGACCACAATCAAGCTAGCTATAATATTTACCTCAGCACGTACACACGCACACATTACGTACACACACACACACACACACACACACACACACACACGCTCACATCAGAGATCTGCTCTAACACACACCTTTCCATCATTTCATTACCTGCCAAACCCGCATGACAGGACTCGAGAATGCGCATTTTATCTTCACACGTTCTAACACATATTCTCCACAACGAATCCTCTTGTTTGTCACCTGTCTCCACATTTTTTCGATAATACAAACCCCATCGTCTGTCTTGAAGTTATTGCGGCATTTTCTTCTCAGATTTGCTTTGTCTGCTTTTGTCATTCCAACAGGATACTCTCCGCACAACAAATATTTCTCTACGATACCTAGCTCTTTGCAAAAATCTTCCATTTTTCTATTGTAGCACATTGGGAGTCAATTGCGTCAGGGGGGAGTCACGTGAGCCTAAGGTATCAATTACCGGGGAGTCATTCATCCCAGGGAGTCACGCACCGCTCCGACAGGAAACAGCAATTCAATGGTTTTTTATAAATCGGACATGGATTTTTCGTATCCATACTGGGTTTTTCGGAAAACCATTTAAATCTTTCCTGTGATGGAAATGTAAATTCCAATCTGGAAAAAATATTTCCAGATAGCACTTCCATCAGTGGAATGGTTTTCCGAAAACCCAGTATGAACACTAAAAACCCATGTCCAATTTATAATAACCCATATTAACATACATGGGAATTTTTTCCCATCCGGGAATTTATACAAACCAAATAAGTATTACAATTTTACTTCCACGGTGCATGCTGGGTTACTATCTGCACTTGTATTACCTATAATGGAGTCACTTCATTCCAAGCACAGAAAGCATTTTTATAATGTTGTCTACATTAGCTATATAGGATATGTGGTACATGTTTGTACGTTATGCAACCCAATAGTGTCCTATAAATTGTCCTTTTGCTGTTCCTAGGATTGACAACCAGTTTACTGTCTCCTGCAACTTAAGCCTTTTGTATGTTGAAGCAGATATGCTTGGGTCATTTCCATAGAAGTAGACCTGGCAAGTGTTAGAGTTCTTGTTAACTGACTGTATATGTGCAAAGTATACTTCATTCCCAATGGTGCCACGAACATACACCATATCACCAGCCTCAGGGAAATGTGGTACAATTACAGCCTCTTTGTTGAGTGGTATGAAGGGTCTTTGATGATCTATAACCACATACATATATGGATCATGCAGGTGATCAGGATCAGGAAACAGCATCACTTTCCTAACAATGCTTTTGCATGGGGAAAAAATCATAGATGAAGTGGGCTCAACAAATGGGTTTTCACTGCTTGCATGAATTCTGGAGTCACCAGTTTCTGTCACAGATTGAGCATATTCCTCTCCTTTTAGAAGCAAATGATACTCTTCTTCAATGTTAACAGCTAAGATTGCATCTATCTTGGCTACAGATAATTCACCTGCATCATCCATCACAAGCACGTGTTCACCAACACGATACAAAGTACCTCCAAAACCATGCTGTGACATGTAAAAGCTGGGAACTTGTATCACAGCAAGGGTAAAATTTATTGGTTGTTGCTTTTTCAAGACACGAAAAACTTCTGTTACTTCATGTGTGGAAAGTGAAGTGTATTTCTTTTCCCCAACTAAGATTGATTGAAATGCCACATCTCTATGTTTTGCCATGGTAACTGCTTCACAAATAGTACTTGCATGAACATATCCCTGTTAAGAAAATTCATTTTACAGTGTGGATAATTTTATTCAATTAACTTACTGGGAAATAAGAAGTATTTAACTTCATGGAACTTTGCACATTTCCACTGTGAAACTTAAGGAATTCACTTAGGCATTCTGAATTTGAGAATGACAACTCCATGTTTCGGTTATTGGATGACCTAATCACATAACCATGTACTGCTCTTTCAAAAGTGTAACACCAGTAATTGTCAGGGCTTGAAAAGCGTTTAATATCCTCAGGGTAATGTATCAGGTTATGCAGTGTTACGACACAACTCTTTAGGCCCTCAACTTCTTCAGTGAGGATGTTATGCCTGAGAATTAACTGCTTAAGAAGTTGAATATCATCATCAGACCAACCGCTTCGTCCTTTTTGGAAGATCATTTCAGTTATGCGAACAATTAGTACCCACACATGATACTCATCATCAGGTAGGATTCCTCCTAGTACATATTCTGATGCTGGATAGCAAAATTTCTACAACTCTTCTGCCTTCCAAAACCCTAATCGCTTGGTAACTGAGGTTGGAAGTCTGCCATCCTTAAGTTCTAAAGCATGTGCATGTGATTGTAGAGAGCACTGGTTTATCTTGTAACATGATTATGGTTTCAATATATGATATTTTAGAGAACGCTGGTATATCTTATGTAAGCTAAGAATTAACTAGCTTATTATACAAGTGTCAATTTATGTGCCAACATATTAAGCTAAAGTTAGCAATGTACCTGATGTCCATGGAATGGCTGCCAGTCTTACATCAATTTCATTTTTAGACAAAATTCCAGCTTCAAAATACCTCTGAAGACGGTGATGAATAATGTTAAGGGTAATATCATGCATGGCATCGAAAGTGATATCCTTTAAAATATTGAACCCATAAGCAGCGTAGAGTCGGTGTAGTATGGAGAGACCAGTGAAACCACTCTCTCGTGCCATAGTAGCATGAACTGTAGGCCGATCCTCACATTCGATGTCTTTCATGGTCTGCACAAACATATTCAGGTCTCTTTCAGCACTTGGGTATCTGCTGTGATATCTGTAGTTACCATAGTAATAGTGGGTTGACTCTGAACCTTGGGTACCTGTGGGATTTAAATAAATATTGTGATGCATTGTGACTGAAAAACAATGTTCATACCAACAACATTGCAACGTCTGCAGGGTCGAATTCCTCCTTGGATAAATTTTCCAACCTGAGCTTGAGCAGGGTAGTCCCCAGTCCACAGTAGTAGAATGCACCGTATTACTATCTTTCCAGGGGGAAGTCCTTCAGATGATCCGGTGTATTCAACCTCAATACCTAAAAAAAAATCGTTTATGTGATGTACACAGCCACCTCCATTACCATTTACAAATAAATCCTCTAATTCTTTAACAAGAATCTCCAGAAATGGATCAAGAGATATTGGACACTTATTAGGCAGTAGATAGCTTGAAACAAATCCAGAGACATACACCTTACCATACATTGCAGACACACACACACACACACACACACACACACACACACACACACACACACACACACACACACACACACACACACACACACACAAATACACACACACAAAAACACAGACAAACACATCACAACACTCATGGAATCGTACAATTGTATGCCACAATATTTGGCCTCATCACATCTGCTACCACCTCCCTTGACCACACCCACCTGCTGGCTGCACTCCCTTGTGAGGTCTCCCTCCCTTTGTGGCCTCGAAGTACTCAGTGTAGTTGTGTCCTCTGTATATGTTGTCCTCCATACTATATATGGAAAACAAACAATATTAATTAATCATCATACAACAGACTATGCGTTTTGCAGCATAGTAGGAGGACATGAATCAACATGGCAACTAGACACTGTAGATATACAAATAAAAATTTATTCTGGAGAATAATGCTGATATTGGTGTCTTTACAGGGTTAAAACTGGTGTCACTAAAGGGCTAATTTCAGTATCACTGTATCTGACTGGCCTATAAAGGGTTACTGCAAGTGGTGACCAGTGCCCAGACCTGGTTCAAATTCTGTGCCTTCTCCATGATTCCCCGCTGGTCCCTGTACTGTTCTGACTCCATCTCCAAGGTGAGGGCGGCCTCCATGTCATGCCTCCCTCTCAGACTGGTATGTATGGGTCACCTTGCTGAGTTTGTCCTTATCTTTGTCACTGAACACTCTGAGCCTCCTCTGATGAAGGAAAGTGGAAGGAGAGGATCATGGAAGGAGGGAAGAGGCGAGGGAGGGAGGGAGGGAGGGAGGGAGGGAGGGAGGGGGGAGTGGGTAAATAGGCCAACCCTGCAAAGCTAAGCTTACCATTGGTGAGCATAGTTTGAGCTGTGTACTGTGGTAAACAAGGCAGAATGTCATAAAAACAAGCCTATTACTTTCATGTGCGTATGCACAAGGTAAAGGTCAGCATACACAGGGCGACTACCTGTCGATTTTTCGCATGCAACTCAAATGAATATAGGGTAAAAGTTCCGTAATTGTTTAGTTTACTGATGGGTTGCGGAACATTTGTCCATATTCATTTGAGTTGCATGTGACAAATCGACTAGAAGTTGCCCGGGCCGTGTATGCCGACCTTAACACAACAACACACAGGAACTGATTCTTAGCATACATATACATGTACATACTGACATACATGCACAGAGAGAGGGGGAGAGAGGATTCATAGCCACTCACACAACAACACCCAAACACAGTCACGCATACATGCTCACACACACAATCACATACACAATCACACACACTCACAACATGCTCACACACAATCACACACACACACACTGGCAGCTGTGCGGTATCTGCCATAGGATTGGTTCTTGCTATATGGGGTACTTGCCATAGGGACCACTCCAACTCCATACACTGTAGCTGTTAGGTGCACGTGTCTGCCATAGATTTGAGTTCATAGCTGTTAACTGTGTGATTCTCCATGCATCGCTTATTGCCATAGAATCTACTCCATTCGACCATACATGGGGTATTCCGTAGCTGCCTGCCGTAGCTGTCTGCAATAGGGTCCGTGCACTCCCATACTTCCGTTAGCGTAGCAGTTATAGCTGTGACCTGTGGGGTAGTAGGCTTCAGTTCTGCCATAGAATCCAGTCCATATAGCTGAACAAGCAACATTAGTTCCATAGCTTATTGGTCCACACCGCACTAGTACGGTATTTGTTTGCTAGCTGTCGGCTATTCCATAGCGTTGTCTGCCATATGTCACTATAGGGGTCCACTCCATACTGTACTCAGTGTACTGTAGCAGGTACTCCATATACCGTAATACCCAGTATTCCATAGCCATAGAGTCCACAGGCAGACTTCCAGGTCTGTCCTATCCTCGTGGGATTGATCTTCGATATCGTCGTCTTCGTACTGTTCGAAATCATCCGAACCAAAAGCGATGAGCAGGCCCAGTAAATAGCGGTTAATAAGTTATTTTTAAATCGCATGCATGTTAAGTTGTTGTGTACATTATAGTGGTGGGTGGGGTAGTAGTTATACGCTTCAATACGTACATGTACATATTATTATTAACTACATGTACTTACAAAGCAGCTCGGTCTGGGCACGGCTAACTGACGAAAGAGTAGCACGTGATATTATGCGTTTTGAATGTGGGGTGTATCTCACTAACCATTCAAGGGAAGCGCGATTAGAAGGCCCTAAGCTCTGAAAAAATTATGATAAATACGGGGATTGGTTACTCTCATGTAATCCGCGAGCAGGTAAGGAAAATTTCATTTGGTTTGGAAACTATTGATGCCTGAATAAGGAAATGAGATAAAAATGAATGGATATTGGAAACCTAGCTTGCATAATTAATGTGGAAGTGCGGATATAGGTACTTAAGTTGCGAAAAACTACACAAACTATGTCAACTAGTCCCCACATTGCAAATCCGAGAGCAGGTAGTCAATATTTGATTTTTTTCTGCAGGTAGCTGCAGTTTTCTGAATGCGTCCATACATTTTCTATGGACATTGAATTACGCAATGACCGAATACCGCGTAATCCTTTTGACCGCCAATTTCTCGATATGATTGCTATATGATGCCATGTTGTATGTACAGGAATAGGATGCAGTCCAGTAGTAGTAACTGCCAGCTTTGCAGAATTCCTTTGAAACACTTCACAGGATGATACCTTCAGTAAATATGGATAAAAATAAACTCCAACCAGAAAGATGCTAGTAATATGCGTACTCATCGCTATAGGAATATGCAACCAGTTTCATGACTGCTTTGTTAAGCCCTTTCCATGTGTATCGCTCCCTTATCCTCTGAATCGTTCTTTTTATGCCCAGATGGCCAGAGGTACGGTCACAATGGCAAGCATGGAGAATCTTTTCGTTTCTCAGAAGCGTCACAAATCAGCCTTACAATTTGTGTTTTGAGTATTAATAGTCCTATTAATTGATCCTCCCCGCCTGACTTCCTGGCTACGGGCCTTATAACCTACTGCATATGAAGTGTTTTACTTTGTACGACGAAGCCTTTGCTACAAGGGTACTTTGAACATACAAATACCGACGAATTACAACTACTAAGAGTGGATAAAGGCGTAACTTTTAATCGTACGCCCTTAAGAAGATCGTCTTCTTACTCTGATTCGTTTGACATTAATTTATGATACACGGAGATGGGATTAAAAAGTGACACGTGGGACGTAATCAGACGATCAATTTCAGTCCGCCCGGACATTTCCGGTCGCCTATTTTGTTCTGGGCGACCAAAATTAGACGCGGACCGAAAAATTCGTGACAGGACCCGCCCAATAAATATTAACCCAAATTGGTGTCACTCGGACAAAGTAAAGATATAGCGCAACTGATCTATCAATAACTCAGCCTCTAAACAATGTTCAACTACTGTGTCCTGAAACCTTATAATCATGCAGCTTTACTTTATATACAATTCAAAATATTCGAGAGGGATGTTTTCGTTGTCGAGGGCTTCATCAGTGCAGATACGAATTTCCATGTCACCGGAGATCGGAGTAGGAAACGTCTTGCAAAACCAGGCCAGGTTTGGTGGTTTGCAGCACATGGTCTCTGAAGAACGGCACTCTTGTCCGTCCCATAAAATGTCAGCAGAGTATAAAGTGGTACCACCCCATTCACTGACAGCATTTCCAGACTCGCAGTAGAAGTCAGACCCGACGAAGGAAGGGGCCGCTGTAGCTCCCGTACAAGGGCAATTGCACCTAGAACCTACTTCGCTCGTACCAGCAGCGTATGTGAAAATGTGCTTCCTGCTCCCAGGCAATCCATAGGTGATGCTGATGCCATCAACGTAGGGGTTTTCTATCGTAATGGGATCACTTTCACGTGCGCACTTTGTAAACGCATCGGGCGATCCCACTTGGTAGCCGCGAAACCTCCCACAAACTGTCTGATAGCTAGTTCCAGAAGTTCCGATCGCCAAAGAATCGCATGAAGCAGCGGTCTTCTTGCCGCATGACGCTCTTGGTGACGATATCTTGGTCCACGATAGAGGACATTGCTCGGTTGGATCGGACATATCGAGGTAGCCGACCTTCTTCCAGTTAGTTGTAAAACTGGGTACATCTGGTGGAAACGGAGTATTGGACGACCGCGGAAGACCAAAAGCATCAACATCATCTGAGTCCTTTGCGGCAGCAGGAAGGCCGTATTCCAACTCTACATTCAGCTCATCTGTTGGGCCTTCGGCTTCCATGTAGTCTTCCACATCAGCCTTCACGTGCGCCTTAGCAATGGTTGAAGCCTTGTGGTGTTTCGTGATATGCTCTGGAGCTGCTAACGCCATATGCAGAAGACAGCTTGCGGTTATGAAGAGAATCGCCTTCATGTCCACAGCCCACCAAAGGTATACTATTTATTGTTGATGGGTGCCAGTTTATATACTGTCAGTGCAGAGAAAATTTTGTAATCAATGCATGCACGGGGAATCGTGCATGATGAGGTATTTACTAGGTTTTTACTAAGTGCATTTGTAAGTAACAGTGGAACACTCAAAGCGCCTATATTGCAGAATTTAGGCTCATCTGTTAGTCTTCCACATTAGCCTTCACCAGAGATAATTATCTCTGCCTTCCCCTTTGCAGGGCAGAAGCCTTGTGGCGTTTCTGGCGGCTGCCAAAGGCCAGAGACCTGGCCTGACCCATCAGGCCGGACTACTGGCATGTTCAAGCCGGACCACGCCCCCTCATTGAGCCAATACATGCATATAGTATATGACTGATTTGTACATGTACAGATCAAGCTTACTTAATGTTCAGAATTCAAATATTAATGTTGGTGAAGATGATGCGAAATAATTATAAATCATACCGAGATGCGAATAATATGGAACAGTTTATTATTTATAGCACATTGAGCAATAGCATTGGCTCATTTCTTTCGAAGCATCCATATGCATGCATTGTGCTTTAGCATAATTGATGCCTCCAGCCGGTGGGGAAGTACATGCAGGCAGTGTTGCCGCGATCGATCCGGTCACGATCACTGCGAACCGTACAGGATTATCCCGGTCACTTTCGTGGACGATAGCTGACCGTTTACAATCCATCCGGTCAAAGTTGACGGTTACCGGGAAAATCTAGACGGCTACGGATGAACCAGATGCTTGAGTGTTTCAACTTTGATAAGTAATACTTACATGTATATTAAACATATGAGTAGTAAATTTTAAATAACCTGTTTATGCAAGTTTAAAAGTTAGTCATACGTAAGTTTTTGTTACATCGAAGAAAGATGACTCTTTCCACCCTTCCTCCATCCACGCGCCATCTTTATCGTTCCACGATCAGTTTTAGCTGTGAAAATGCCGCTCTCTCAGAGGGCGCACTGGAAGCTGGAATAGCCAGGTACTTGAGAGCAGTGAACATCAATCAGATGTTTTTTTCATCCTTGTAGTAGACCCATCACTGCGAGGAATTTGTGTTAAAACTGAAGGCGAAAAAAGACGCATTCTCTTGTCATGCCATGCTGGGATTGAAGGTAAAACTGAACGTATATATTATTCAGCCGGTACGATAATTCTAAAAAGTGTTCCTGCATCATGGTTGTGCAGGAATTGTCGATCTGTATAAGTAGCAAGCAGACTGTGATGTTATTTGTCTTTGTCAGTGTTAGCTCCAACTTCAAACTTCCCAAGGCAGGAGAGTGAATTTTGTCTAGGCAGACAACAGGGGAATCATATACATGCATGTACATGTACGCCTGGCAAGATCGACGGGGAGTTAATTATGCCTAAGGCTGTAATAACTCCCGGGAGTCACTTTTATCAAGGGGGGGGGGGGGGGGGGGGGGGGTCATATATGCCTAGGCGTGAATGACTGGGGAGTCATATATGCCTAGGCGTGAATTACTGGGGAGTCAAATACGTCTAGGCATATATAACCCGATGTCATATATACCTAGGCACGAATGACTGGGGAGTCAATATTTAGGGGAGTCATTGGCGACTATGACACCGGTTTTCACGGTTGACGGTCCAACCGCGGCAACACTGCATGCAGGCTCCATCGCTGTCGCTCATGGATCAAAATGGCTCTTGAGAATACTCCACTCTGATGGAGAGGATGACGCTGGAATAGCCAGGTATATTCTAGCAAGCTTTGCAATAGCGGGAAATTTTGTGTTGTGCATTGTACAGCATTCCCAGCGATCTAAATAGGCCATGACATCTACTGATCTGATCTCCGAGAGTCGAATATTCCTCCTTTAAAGTTAACTGTTTTGCAAAGACTGCTACACATGCACATGCACATTGTTGCGGTTCATCCTTGTGATGCCGTTCAATGTGTCTAGACAAAGTGGAATGTTCCCTGGAGAACGGCCTGTGGCAGTAATCACACCACGCTTTATCTGCGTAGGCCTACTCCTTTGATGTACATGTATGGACTTTGAAATGAGACCAGATATGTGTTTACACTACTAAAATACTACTAAACCTTCAC